>CAAKHF010009362.1:4762-18545 GCA_901007745.1 Hippocampus kuda
AGAAAAAAATGATTCAAGATTGGAAGAAAACTGCATTTCTAATTTATTTTCTTTGGGGCATTATACTGCATAAATGTGCATATATATATATATATATATATATATATATATATATATATATATATATATATATATATATATATATATATATATATATATATATATATATGCGCACAATGGTGTCATTGTAAAATAATGTTATTTATACCTGTTGGCAGATATGTTATGTAACGAATGGACAATCTTGTACAGTTGCTCTTTTATTGCATATAAATTGTTGCCATTACAAAATGTAATCTGTTGCATTCTTGATTTGAGTGTTAAATGTGGACTACAATCCGAATGGTATATAATTTATTATGATGGTTGACCTTCGACAGCATTTGTTCAGATTTAAGATTTGCCCTCCATTTCCCAAACCCAGCTGTGAAACCCTAATTTCAAATCAATATATCTCTAAATTGAAACCCTACCGTGACAAACGAATACTGTTTTGAAACCTGAACTGGAAATCCTAACCCTAATTTGAAAGTCTGACTTCAAACTAACCCTGCCTTGAAACACTACTTTGAAATGCACACTCTATCTTGAAACCCTAACCCAGTCATGAATCCCTAACCATGATTCAGGTGTGAAACCCTAATTTCAAATCCTAAATATCTTGAAACCCAATCCCAGGTTTGAACCAATAACTTGAAATTCAAACTAGTTCTCATTTTGAAACCCATACACTGCTCTAAAATCTGACACTCCTACCCTATCTTGAAACCGTGACACCGTTCTGAAGCCCTAAAACAGTTCTGAAAGCCCATTTTGAAACCCTCAACCTACTTTGAAACCCTGACACAACAACCAAACTGTGTTTTATAACCCTAACCCTCGCTCTAGACCCAAATTTGACAATCTAATCCTGTCTTGAAACCTTGCTTTGAAGTTCCAATTCTGGCATGGAACTCAAATTCAAAACCTTAACGCAGCCATGAAACCTTAACCCTGTCTCTGAACCCCAACTTGAAACCGCAATCATGGATCAAACGCCTATTTTGCAACCCTTTTGGCACGTGTGCTCTCACATGTTCTTTCCGTGACTTCCATCTTTCTCTGTGATATTGTTGCGCTCCAGATGAAAAACCCTTACTGATCTTAAACGATCCAGCCTGATAATCTGCGTCCATGGAAATTGGGCACACATCATCTGCAGCCTGTCACTTATCATTAACGCACGTCACGCACAAATCAAAGGGGAACGTTGCTCCTCTCGTCCTGTTTTGCAAATCATTTTGCGTCACATCTGCTCCCCGTCCTCATCGTACTCACATTCGACGTGAGGAAGAGGAGGATGAGGATCTGGCGCGAGGTAAGAACGTCAAAGGTTGTCGACGCGTCGCCTGAGTCATGGCTCTGCACGCGACTTTTATGTCTTCCGCCGGTCTGGTTCTCTTCATCCTGCCGGAGGCGATTCGCAAAAGCTTCTGCGGTTGAAATGTGACTTGCTGTTGACTGTGTCGTCTTTTTGGAGAGCGTGACACCATCCAGGCGCAGTGCTGGAGTGCCTCCAGATGCTTCCATTGACCGTACGTTTGGGATTTTTCAAAGGACGAGGATCTTGTCTTCTAATGTCAGTGAGAAAAAACAAGCAACTTATCGACAGTCTGCTAAAATGAGGCAAACGTCCGGTTGTCTCCGAGGTGCAGTGCAAGCGCAATGATTGGCGAAAATATGCGCAATGATTAGCAAGCAGCAGTCTTGATGTCTTTGCTCACGTGCTTGTTGAAAGCCAAGATCCAAACCCTAACCTGATAGCCTATCCTGGTTGCAAACCCTAAACCAGCCCTTAACCCCCAATTTTCAACCCTAACCAGGAAAACCCTATCTGAAACCCTGAACCGTGACTCGGACCCTCCATTTGACAACCTTGCTTGAGACCCTATTTTCAAGCCTCCATCCTAGTTTAATACCCAAAATATGTCTTGAAACCATACTTTGAAGCACTAACTCCAAACTTCATTAAAAAAACGTAATTTGAAACCCTGACTGGAAAGCTTAAACCCATTTTAAAGATCCCTCTTTGAAAGCCTCACCCTGGATTGAAATCCCACTGTGAAATCTCTTGTTGAAATCGTTGCCCATTTAGATGGGGTGCCTGTGGTGTGTGAGTAGTGTGCTTGTGAAAACAAGCATGTGTGTGTGTGTGTGTGTGTGTGTGTGTCGTCATGGAGGAGATTCTTGCGTGTTTGAGTCAACAGCAGCTGTGCCCTCTGAAGAAGAGGAGCTGTCCAAAGAGCTTTTCACATCGAAGAAAAGGAACGTCGCTCAGGTGCTCAATGGAGCCAGCCACCATGACGGACTCGCACGCACGCTCTCTCTCTCTCTCTCTCTCTCTCTCTGTCTTTCTCTCCTCTCTCTCTCTCACTCACACACACACACACACAGACATCAGGGGCATGGTCAATGCATACACACTGGTACACACACACACAAACACAAAACCCATGGAGTCTTGACACAATCACACACACACACCCACACTTTGACAAAGGGACATATGGACACTCACACACGCATGCACACAGGCTTGAGGGGCTTGGTCAATGCATACACATTGATACAGACACAAACACAGAACCCATGGGAGTCTAACGGACACAATCATACACACAAACACTTTTGGATGACAGGAGATATGGACACACGCACAAACACACACACACAGAAAAGGACAAAAACTCACGCCCGCTTCAAACGCTATCCGTCAGCCATCTTTACCTCTTGTCATCGGCATAGGGAACCTGTCCCCCGAGCGTCTCCCAGAATTCAAAAGGCTCATGTCCCTCTGCAACAATCTGGCTCTGGATGCCTTCCAAGTTGTGTCCAATCACGGCGCTGATCTCCTTTGCCATGACCCTCTCATCTCCACTTGCTCCCTACAACCACCAGACATCATTGGCTTTCTAATGCCACCATTGTTTACATCAGATGGCCTTGCTCTGTACCTTTCCACACCACAGGTACAGTCCACTCTGACTCTTAAGCAGAAAAACATCGTTGGAGTTGAGAGAAGAAGCCAGTGCTGGAACCTCAATAGCTCTCGTATTGGCGGGCTCATAACCATGCACCTGGAACAGTCGCACTGATGGATCTGGCTCCGAAATTCCTTTTCTAGAAGAGCCCCCCTGACACAGAAGAGGGAGTGCAAACATTACATGGGGCAGACACAAAACCCCACTGGGATTCAATTCACATTCGTACCTCAAAGATGACCATTTTGCCTTTGAAAATGGCCAAAAAATGTCTTGGTTCTTTACCCATGGTCACTCTCACTTGAACCGGTGCCCCACCGTACATGTGGTCCATATCTATGGCATGGAGCGCAGACGCTGCCAGTTCATCCTGTGTGGCACGGCGGCCCTAAAATAGTGCGCGTTGATTTGAGCTTTGTTCCACCTCCAAGGATGAGGCGGAAAGTACAAGTCAGCGTTGGGAGCGTCACCTGCCATATGTAGAGCAAGTAGCTCTGCTTGTTTTTCACCAGGTAAGTATAAAGGATCAAGTAACAGTCCCCTCCGTAGAAGTAGCCGTGACGTTGAGGGTCCACTGGCACCAGCTCCAGATTCTCAATTCTCCAAACCTGAGTGCAATTGTAGTCGTTTGATTATCTTCAATTGTCATTTTTGTTCATCATTGACTGTCATACACTTTTGAGCTTCATGTCAATGCTATTATGGCAGGAATGATGCTCTGAATAGTGGATGCTATTTAAACAAATAGGCAAGGTGTTTATGTGTGCAGGGATGGCAGATATACTTCAAAGGTGTATTGACCTATTTTTTTTGTATAACTCCTCATGTTTGTGAGGCACTTGATTCCTCTCTTAAGTAGTGCTACATAAATAAAATGTACTTACTGTCTTCAAGGCACTTGATTCCTCTCTTAAGTAGTGCTACATAAATAAAATGTACTTACTGTCTTCAAGGCAACCGGGGAGTAGGAAATAGCCCAAATAGATTTTTTTGAGGTCCAAAAGTTAAATATATATACGTAAAGTTGATATGTCAACAAGCTACGGGATACGGGAAATATGATGAAAACAAATTTTTTTTGTTGAAATGTTTTTTTCATATAGTACATAAAATCTATCGACAGTATCTTTACACCAATTTCTAGAGAAAGTTTCTAGATGGAGTCATATTTTTAGTTGACATGGCCATTGTGGGGTGACATTCAACCAACAGACTCGGACGTCCCATTGCACATTTTCTAGTTGGAAGCATTTCTAACTTGCCAGTAATGTTTTCTTTTTTGCCTTAAAATGGTCAATTAAAGGCAATCAGTTAATAAAAAAAAAAATAGAATGTTTTAAGACTGCACACATGGCCACGAACCTCCACTTGTCCTGTGCCATCGTCCACCATCCTCTCTTGCGCAGCAATCTCTGGCCTCTCGTGCATCACAGACACATCAAATTTCTCCTGTCTGACAGTAGCTGACAAAAAAAAAAAAATCGCTAATTGCACAGTCATTGGCTTATTTATACTTGTACTTGTGGCGTAATGTCGCGGCCAACGTCACATACCAACTTTCCCCTTTGTGTGTACTCTGCCCAGGCCTTGAGTCTGGTCCTTCACTGTCCACGTCTGGAACAGTTGCTTGAAGAGAGCCGACTCGCCGCCGTCATTTATCACTTCCACATTTGTTGTGCCGGGATAGTTTTTTGCCTTGATGAACTCCTAAAAAGACCAGTCGAATAGTGAGAGGATGTCATCATATTGTATATAACAACAACAAAATGTCCGAACGTGCCACTCACCAAAGATCTGCTTATGGCCATCTGCCTCTCGGCTTTATTCGCTTTCTTCCCCTTCCATACAAACACTTTTGACCCACCATGGTCCAGGATGTAGCAGTCCTGTATACATTTGACCAATGGCTCTCAAATTGTTTACCACCTCAACTACCATCATGACCAACATTACAACACAGCAGTGGTTCATCGACGCAGGTATATTGTAAACCAAAAAAATTGTTTTGTGAGTCAATGAAAATATATTGTACATAAAAGTTAAAATAAATATTAAACGACTTTTTATTATGAAATGTTTCATGGAACTGAACCGCACTCAGGCAGTGATTCTTTCACATGCCACTAGAGGGAGTCAACATTTCATCCATCCATCTATCCATCCATCCATCCATCCATCCATTTTCTAAATTGTTTATCCTCACAAGGGTGGAGGGGTGTGCTGGAGCCGATCCCAGCTGTTTTTTTAAAAACTTGACAGATGTGCCTGGGCATTTGTTGGAAAGATTTTTATTTGATAAGAATTTTCTTGTGGTGGTATTATTTCTAATTACATAAGTATGTTAGTGCAAAATTGTTCATTTTATTTCATCATTTACAACAAGTAGTTCAATACAATAATGGTATGCAAAAATAAAAAAAAAATACATGCAACAAATATTACTGTATAGGACTCTTGATCATGTAAATGCTCAATGGTCTAACTTAAAGCCCCTTCGAGACTCTAGGGATCGAGGCGCCTTTAAAGTCAAAGAAAGCAACTCACATTATTGTTGAGTAGTTCCTGCACCAGTGGCCTGCGAGCAACCTCTACGACCTTCATCTGCCCTTCAGCATCTGACACACTGGGAGAAGTGCACACATAGAGGAATCCTCACCCGGACTGGAAGAAACACCGAATAGCATTGGTCTACATCTTACTGATAAAGAGTGAGGTTTCCCGTTTGTTCCTTGTGAGGGCCTTCGTCAGGAGATCCGTCTGTCAGATGGATGCGCCTCTCCCCAAGAATGCCAATCAGCATGTCCATGATGTCAGGAGAGTTGTCCTCCTCATCACCTTCAATCACCTTGATCTCCGCCCGACCTCCTCGCTCTCTGTCCCGGATGTCTTTGGCCAACAGCATACCCTGGGGGACAAAAGAGACGTTATCGTCTTTTTTTCATACTGTTATCACTACAACAACAACAACTTCATGATGATGATTGTGATGATGACGATGTAAGTAGAAACTACCGAATAATTGTGTATTAATCTAAACACATTACTACAAATTACTTGCGTAGCACTGTCAGTAAGAATAGCATCAGGATTTGAGTAAAAGTACAGAAATGACTAAACTGTTGTAACAATGTAGATGTGTAAAAACGCAGTTAGCAATCATTTAAAACCCACAGAGTGCCTTTAGCAATCATGTAAAACAGAGTCCCTTTGCAAAAATATAGGATACTCTAGATGTGTCAACGTGCAGTAATTAAAACGACGTAGTAAAAAATAAGATTTTTTTTGTTGTTGTTGATGAATACATGCATGTAACTAATAATGCTGCAATGCTGTTGGGTGCCTTTGTAAAATTATCGTATAGTTTATGATTGTGTCACAGTGCAGTTTGCAACTACTATTTCTTCTACCACCACCACCGAGCATGTGTGTTGGAATACAGTAATCGCAACTGAGTGCTTAGTTAATCATGTAGTCACATTTCTTCATACAGGGGTGTCAAACTCATTTTTGCCGTGGGCCACATTTTAGTTTCCCTTGGAGGGCCATTATGACTGAAACCATATAAAAAAAAAAGTCAAGAGTAATGGTTTATTCAACTATTGTTTATGCTACTGTAATGAGGGGTTTGGTCACAGGAAAATGCTTACAGCATGTCTCTAATTTATTAAACATGAGAATTTTAAATTTTGAGAGAGATTTTAGCAAGCATTTAGCAAGCTGACATGTTTGACTGGCTTTCGCGGGCCACATAAAATGATGTGGCGGGACAGATCTGGCCCCCGGGCCTTTTGTTTGACATCTGTGTCTTAGTACATATGTAAAGGTACTTGAAGGTAACTGGGTATCTACATGCCCGTATTAACTGCTGAATAGCTCATTAAAAGTATTAAAAGTAACCGCGACACAAGCACTCAGCAGTAATTGTTTTCGTTGTGATCAGTACTGTAATTACATCATATGCTGTACTTGCCACATTGCAATGATGCAAAATTACGTTATTTGTGTGTCATCTGACTATTTTTCAAAAACGCAGAAATTAGCCACTTTACATATTAATCGTTCGACAATAATGTTATCGCTCCTAAATTATGCATGACTGCACACTCAGCGGTCACGCGCATCCAATAATCTTACTTTAAGCCTTTCCTGCTTGTTGCTCTTCGGTCCATTCCACTGGATGATGGTTTTCCCGATGTCCAGTAAAAACACATCGCCGAGGTTGAAGCTCTTCCAGCACAGTGCCACCTGAAACCAGTTGGGAGCAGCGGCGGCGTTTGTACACAAGGCGCTCTGTGCCCCCGCTGTGTTACGTAACCGGCCCGAAATCCAGCGCTCACCTCCTTGGCCACCACCCGTTTCCTCCCTTTGACATGAAGCAGCCTCTGTACGTCGCTGGTGTTGATTTCAGTGTGCCTCATGCCCGACGCAACTCCACCTTTCTTGTAGCTGCAGCATGTGACACAGGGTGGGTCAAACGGAGATATATCTAGGGTTACATTCCTCTTGGTTTTCACATTCACTCACATTATTCCTTGCTTGAAATAACCCCTGAACACATCGGACTCGTGCTCCTGAACTTCTCTGTGCTGGACCGGTGTGGAACCCAAATAATCATCCAACTGGGCGGTATAAATTGCAGCGGCACCTTGCTCATCTTGAGAGGACTGTGAGCCGATCCAGAAGTGGATGTCATAGTGGAGGGAGTTTTTTACCTTTTGGGTCTGGAGATTCAAGAGTCATACAGAAAGTCAACATCACAAATGCTACACGATGAGGATGGATAAATTGTGTACTTACATAGAGAACAACATAGCAGTCACCCTCATAAAAATGTCCGCAGGACTTCTCTGGGACTTGAACAAGCTCCATTTTCTGTTTCACATGGAGAGGACGCCTGTTTCCACCATTACATTGTAAAAGTATCCATCACTTTTACGACAATGTGTGATGGGAAACTAAACAAGTACCTCAATTCTCCAGATGATCATCCCAGGGGTGTGAGTTACGGCTCTAAATGTGTACTCCATGTTGCACGCCGTTGCGGTGGGCCACTTTGATTCCTTGTTATTTTCACCTGCTCAAATAAAAACATCACCCAAACCGATAAAAAATGTTTCAACAAGATACACATCGTGTACGGTACAACATATAGAACATACCTTCAAAGAGTTGATCTTGGTTAACTTGGTAACAACAAAAAGCCTCCTTTCATTCAATGCAGTTGGCAAGACAATTTGCATGCATTTGCGTGTTTGGGACTTTTCACAAAGTTCTGCCCAATCGCTGAGGATGACACATGACCACGTAGGCAAATTGGTCAAACAAAGATGGACTCATTCTAATTTGAACACGCACACTTTTTCCATTGCCACCTGGCTGTAGGCGCAGCAGAGTTTGTACACTAAATATAAGTGAACCCCCCCCCCTGCCAAAAAAACAAAAAAATCATTCTACGACTATACACACGGAATATAAGAACACATCTTAAGCTTTGTTGTTTGCTGTTTGAAGTCATGTCATTGCCCAACATGGCATCTGCTTTGAAAATTATTGTTTAATTTATATTTCCATCTTGGTTGTACTTTGAGTAGTACGTCTGCTACACAGGTTTATGTTCTGGGTCTGAATCTCTTTGTGCTGAGAGTCTGTTCTAGTAGCATTTCCTCCCACATTCCAAAAGAATGCTTGTTAGCTTCATAGTCGACTTTAGGAGCTCTATTTTCGTGACCGGTGTAAATATGGTGTGGAGCACCAATGCCTGGGCAGGTTAGACTGGAGGGTCTACAAGAGGTAGGGCTGCGTCACTGAGGGAGTGATCACAGCCGACTTTAATCAAAATGGCGCCTTTCACTTCCTTCAAATCTGCCGCAGTAGTTGTGCAACAGAGTCAAAAACCGTCACCCGTTAATATCTGTGCCGCCCAGAGCAGCAATTGTTTTGAGGGTTCAATGCCCGCTGTTCTATGTCACCAAAACAACTACAAACAGAACGCTAGTTGCGATTTGTCTTCACATGCTCTGACATTGGCGTTTCTCATCAAAAATCAGTTGGGATAGGCTCTAGCTCACCTGTGATGTTAACAAGGAAAATGGATGGATATTTGATTTTAATTCTAATTAGTAATGTGAAATCATTTTGTAACACTTTTCATATGACTTTGGGCATCGTCTTTATATTCAAAGAAAAGTGAAGAGGAATGACTAGTCAGGTTCAAAGTAAGCCTTGTAGATGTACATGTATATAATTTTTTCCATTTTTTTCCCCTTTTTTTCCAAGGACTTCTCCTCACATGCGCATCGACACAAACGCATAAGAAAAGAAACCATGAGTGACAAGTTAAATAACATTTTCACCCTTGTAGAATCGAAAACGCTACTTATGACTTTGCCCTTTTTCCATGAATCCTCGCATGAGCCTCCACTGGAATGATGTCATGCAAGTTTGTGGCCAAAATGAAACGAAATGACACACCATTTTAAGTTGAGATGCCTGGAAAATGGTGATGAATCACAGTTTAAGCACAGTGGGGTCACTTGGACCTTTTTGTTTTTTGATCCAAGTGGAAAAAATATGGCACAACAATTATTCCTTTCAGCTTTTTGATCTTCGAAGACGACAGAAGGTGGAAATAATTACAGAGTAACCAGACTAACGTACTGCTCAAGCCAACTACTGTTTGGCTTCCTCCGGCCCTATAATTAAAAGTACTGTGATCTGGCTAAAGACAAAGTAACAACCTAAACGTCTTTCAACGTGCAATGTGCAACTCTTGTATCCGTAAAGTGAAGACAGGATTCTAACAAATCATACTCACGATTCCTCAAGAGATTTGATCAAAATGTTCGCCTTGCTCAGGCAGAGGTGCGATCTCCGTCTGAACAACGCATTACTTTAGCAACGCGGGGCTTTTAAGATCATGGACAGAAAGGCAATGATGACATAAAGGACTCTGATTGGCTGATGTCATGTTGCTCACAGCCACGAAGAAGACATACCCCGTGCCTGCGTGGGATTTCTCCGGGTACTCCGGTTTCCTCCCGCGTTCCAAAAAAATCCATGGCAGGTTAATGGAACACTCAAAATTGTCCTGAAGTGTGAGTGTGAGCGCAAATGGTTGTTCCTTTCTGTGTGCCCTGCGATTGGCTGGCAACAGGTTCAGGGTGTCCCCCACCTACTGCCCAAAGAAAGCTGGGATAGCCTCCAGCACACCCCGTGACCTTTGTGAGGATAAAGCGGTTCAGAAAATGAATGGATGGATGGATATACCCTGTTCCCTACATTCGGCACCAGGTAGAAGCCGAAGAGGAAACAAGGGGGACAGGCCTGTCTCTTCCATCTCCACCAGATGTTCTTAGCTCCTCCCATTTAGCTCAGCTGGACATTCCAGCCCACCTCTGGGGATCCGCCGGCTCCTCCGCACACTCGGCCAGTCTACGCGAGCAGGGGGAAACATAATGAGAGGACTCGTTGTCTTCGTCAGTGCCGTGTGTTTGGCCAGCGCACAGCACCAGGCCCTCATTGACTACTTGGAACGTCGGCTGCTTGCGATAGAGGTGAGACTTTTCTTCTTGTGCTCCACGAGGAAATTTCCAGGAATAGGGCAAAGGCAATGGAATGCAGATGCGCCACAACCCTGCGGAAAACTTTTCAAAGCCGTTATAGTGTTTAGGTTCCATTTAGTATCCACTTTTGACATGGGAAGGACATAAAAAGATTCAAATAGGGTGCATTCATCTTGTCCGCCTTGTTGAAACAACAGAACACGGAACTGCAGAGGATTGCATTTATCAGGCTGATCAAGGAAGTTGTTATTTCACCATCAATATCCCGTGTGGAAAGTCTCCAAAAAAGTCCATTGGAGTCTCTTGCTGGAAACTTGTTATCCTTTAATGGTACAGTCACTATACCACGAAAGGAAAATAATAGTTTGGCGTCAAGGAAAATTGAAGATGCTGGTCATAGTACGTTGAATTTCTAACATGGATTATGCCTGAAATCCATGTCAATACTGTGCCCTGACATTCCTCACTCCATATGTTTTATTTGTTAATCCTTCTCCTGTACAGAGAGGGAAAAACTTTCTTGGCTGAAACTCAAAAGGTTGATGTCATGACCATGTCAGTGCTTCCCTCTCGGAATACTTTGAAGTCTGCTAATTCGAATTCTTTCTTTGAAATCTGTACGTCCGTATCTGACCTGGCCCGCTTCAACGAAATAGGACCGCATCTCCCTGTGGCACGAACAGGCCACCCGCTACGCCTCAGAGCTGCGTGAACTCAAACAACACATGGTTTCTCAGCTTGAGAGCCTGGACAAAGAGAAGGAGACACTCCGCGTGAGTCTGGACAGCATGGGGATGCGAGTGGACCGGGTGGAGCGTGAGCTGGACTACTTGGAGACCCAGAACGGTGCTCAGCCGTGCGTGGATGTGGACGACAAGCTAATCGAGCAGCAGGTCACTGAGGTGCAGGAGAAGCAGAAGACCAAATACTTCAAACTCACTGGTGAGAGATTGTGCTGCTCCGAATTGAAGTGTTGCAAACTGGGAAGGAGCCATCGTCACATGGCACAACTCATGAGATATATTTAAAATAAGCATAAGCAAAATAAAGAAAAAAAAGTGGCACAGTAGACTACTGGTTAGCAGTGCACTCCAGGGTGTACTGCGCCGAATATACTTCAGCACACCCACAAGTCGAGTGAAGATACGCAGTATAGAAGATGGACAAATGTTATTCAATTGACGTATTCAATTGAAAACACCACAAATACATATTTAATCTATCCATCTATTTTCCGATCCGCTTATCCTCACAAGGGGGGTGCCAGAGCCTATCCCAGCCATCTTCGCCTGGACACCCTGAACCGGTTGTCAGCCAATCGCAAGGCACACACAGAATAACCATCCGCGCTCACACTCACACCTAGGGACAATTTGGAGTGTTCAATCCGCCTGCCATGCATGTTTTTGGAATGTGGGAGGAAACCGGATTACCCGGAGAAAACCCACGCAGGCACGGGGAGAACATGCAAACTCCACACAGGGAGGCCGTAGCTGGAAATGAACCGGTACCTCTGCACTGTGAGGTTGACGCACTAACCACTCGACCACCGGGCCGCCTGACATATTTAATGTTACGGGGGCTTTTTTGTTAGTTTTAGTGGAAGTAATGCACACCAGCTGGCAACAATGGATAAATATTGAACTGAATTCACTGAAATTTGGTTAAGTTCCTTTCCATTGAACAAATCATTCATATTTAGGGTGAATCATAGAAAAAAAAAACAATCCCATGGCATTTTGGGGTGCAAATGGTAGCAATGTTAAATTAGCATGAGCATGATGAGGGGATGCATTTGTGTTTCTCTTTTTCTTAGATTGCAACGACATGCTCTCCACCATAAAGGCTATGAAGATCTTGAAGAGATTGGGAGGTTCCAAGGGAATGTGGACCAGAGACACCGGCGGGGGGTCCGGGAAGGTCTTTATCTTTAATGGAACCGACGAAGACTCCATCTTCGAATTTGCCACCGTGCAAGATTTTACTCGTTCGCAAGGCCTGTCTGACTCCAGGCAGCTGAAGCTTCCCTCCGCTTGGCGGGGGACGGGACACATCGTCTATAACAATCACGCCTATCTTGTGATTCAGGAGGATGAATTGACGCTGGTCAAATATGACTTGAGGAACAAGTCTGTGGTAGATAGCGCGGTGTTCCCAGACCAGGATTACATCCCAGTGTATAGCCTGAGCCCTGAAACCGTGATGGACCTGGCTGTGGATGAAGAAGGCCTGTGGGTCATTTACTCAACACTTCAGAATGAGCAACACATCTCCCTGGCTAAAATAGACACTCGCTCGCTGAGCATCGAGCAAACGTGGGACACGAGCTGCCCGAGACAGAACGCAGAAGCGGCCTTTGTCATCTGTGGCACGCTGTACGTGGTCTACAACTCGGAGCAGCCCGGGCGATCCCACGTCCAGTGTTTGTTCGACGTCAATGACATGGTGAGCAATGACGACGCGCCGCTGATTTACTTCCCCAAACGTTACGGGGCTCACGCCAGTCTCAAGTACAATCCGCTGGAGCAGCTGCTCTATGCCTGGGATGATGGCTTCCAGATTCTCTACAAACTTGTAATGAAGAAGAAACTTGAGGTTTACGACTAAACAACAAAATCCCCAACCCACATTGTGGTATAGCTCAGAAGTAGTTTTGGCCACACTGCATCGTGTGAGCCTACTGGCCAGTGGAGTTTATATAACTTTTGTACTGTTGTATGTTTCGCGTCTCTTCATATTGTCACAATGTGTTTACTGTGCAGTACATGAAGGAAAGTGTCAATTTCCTGTCTTTTAGCTGCTGACAACATTCTGCCTGGTAGAATCTTGTACCGGTACTTAACTCTGCTTTTATCATACTTTGACATTTCTATCAACTTCTGTCAAGATTTTGATTGCCTTTATTTTATTTTTTTTAAAATCTGCATTCCATTTTCACACACTAAAGGGAAAAGAGTCACCATGAAAGTCAAACTTTTGCTTTTCCTAAAGCAGAGGGACAGTCCAAATATCTGCAAGCATAACCAAATTTCCGGCTGATTTCCACTGGGCTCTTATGTGAGCAGTGCTTTGTCCTCTTAAGTTTTGCCTGGTTGTGATTATAGCTCATAAAGGCAAAGCCAACTGATTGAGATACAGTTTACTTAATCCTGTTATGATGAAATACAAACATGTGTGATTCCCCCCCCCCCCCCCCCCCCC
>CAAKHF010009364.1:0-16303 GCA_901007745.1 Hippocampus kuda
GGCTGTGGTTATTGTGGTCATTTAAATGGCTGTAACAAAATAAACAAAAAACTGTTATTTAAAACTTTGTCTTACCTGCAAGTGACGCGCAAGCATCATCTTGCAGTTTTATAATAATAAATAAATATATATCTATATATATATCTATATATTTATATAGATATATATATGGCCCGGTAGTCCAGTGGTTAGCACGTCGACTTCGCAGAGGTACCGGGTTCAATTCCAGCTCCGGCCTCCCTGTGTGGAGTTTGCATGTTCTCCCTGGGCTTGCGTGGGTTTTCTCCGGGTGCTCCGGTTTCCTCCCACATTCCAAAAACATGCATGGCAGGTGGATTAAACACTCTAAATTGTCCCTAGGTGTGAGTGTGAGCGTGCATGGTTGTTTGTCTCTGTGTGCCCTGCGATTGGCTGGCAACCAATTCAGGGTGTCCCCCGCCTACTGCCCGGAGACAGCTGGAATAGGCTCCAGCACCCCCCCGCGACCCTAGTGAGGATAAAGCGGTTCGGAAGATGAATGAATGAATGAATGAAAAAAAAAAATATATATATATATATATATATATAAGGATCTGACTTCCAGGGTTGAGTGGAAGTATTTAGGTGTGTTCACCATTTGTGTACATTGTGCATGTTGCTTATGGTTTCCTCAACCTACCTCCACAGTTCATGAGTTTCCTCACATTCGTAGTGGTCATGATTTTGTTACTACGCAGGAAGTCCGCCAGCTGTCCTCCAATTGGAACAACAATAGTCATCACCATGTGTGGCACGGCAGACAGGATGCCTACCTGTAAGAGCATCATGCAGTCTTCTGTAACATGTAATATAAAATACCATTGCCTTGATTTATGGTCGATGTGTGATGATAGCATGAGGTCAACCTTGCTGATTGGGAACCCAAAGACCTCTTCAAAATATGCCGGCTGGCTAATGAGAAGCAGGTAGAAGGTCCAGCTGCGGCAAAAGTTGGCCACAATGATGGCGTAGACTGGCATGGAAGTGAAGAAACGGCGCCATGGTGTCTTGAATTTCTTATCGTGTAAGAGGTGAGAAAAAAAAAGTAACGTCGACTTACTGTACGAAATGATCAATGTAACTGATACCTGTTTACTTGCCTGAGTCACATTCTGGTGATGAATAGTTTCGCCAATGGTGGACTCAATGTATGTTCTTTCCTCATCCGTGATTGTTGGATGCACAGCAGGACTTCCATAGGCCAACAAAAGCCATAGGACATACCACAGGATTCCAAAAACACCTTTTGGCAATAGAACAAAAGAGTGACTAAAACATACTACGTCCACAAATGGCCTTTTAAAGTATAGATGAGAGCGAGCCAGAATCATTAAACCAAGTTGGAACCTTGACTCTCCACCTGAGAAGCTTCATTATTATTCAGATGAAATAATGAGTCACAGCACCCAGACAAGAAAAGGCTATTTCACGTCAATAAATCATGAGATGATATCACACAAAAAGCAGTCGCTTTTTATTAAAAAACATCTTGCAAGATGTGAATTGTATGTCGGTATTAATCGTTTTAATCAATCACTAAAGCAATTCAGATAAGGTTTATTGTGCAATGCGTTCAAAGTAACGACTAACAGTAAAGTATCTTGATTATTTCGTGATGACAAGACAATCCATTGATAATTCTACACGGTGTTCTTACATGTTTGTTGGCTATGATGTTACATATATTTTTCATTTGTATATGCAGTACACCAGTATCTTGTGCTGAAGACATTTTGAGTAATTAACTTAAATTTGTGGGTGTAAATTTGTGGACAACCTTCTAACGCCAACCTTGCTGTGCTATAATCTGGTGTAGTTCTAAGTGCTCATGCAATTAAATAACCTAGTCATGAGCAGACTGGAATTTGAACTGTCATTAGTGTGATACAATCTTTAAATTGACTCTCGTAAAATATTCTTAAAAGGTGCATTGAATTAATTATGCTCTCCATTGTTTTTTTTTTCTCAAAATTGGTGATTCATTACTGATGAATGAAGAGCGATGCCGAAATTCATAAAATACTGGTCAATGATTTCTGCTTTATGCAAACCGTAATAGGTGATATGTGAGATGGTTTGGTTAAAATACTGAATGAAATTAGCAGAGGTGGGCATTTCAGGCTGATATGTGAGATGGTTTGGTTAAAATACTGAATGAAATTAGCAGAGGTGGGCATTTCAGGCTGACCCAAATGGGCCCACTTCATCCCTCGTCGGCGACAGCCAGTCGGCAATGAGAACGTAATTTCAACGTCATACACAGACACCGCGACAGGCATCCAAATAAAACAAATATATTAACAAATACATAAATAAAATGATAACAGACGCACGCACATCATGGTCAGTGGTGAAATTAAACCAATGTGGAATACATTCATCTGTGCTGTATGCACATACAGCACATTTGAAAATAAAGTTATACTTGATACTTGATACATGTCATTGACATATCTGGGCCTGAATGGTATACAACACTGTTTTATTTTGTATTATTTTTGTATTTGGCTGCATGTCAGGTGTGCGGCACGTGACGTGGCATAGTACCGGTAAGTCCGTTCACGACACCGTTTAGCTGTTGCAGACAACTCGGAGAGACTTGATCGGACCGAATAGCGATGGCACCTCACTCACGGACTCACCGGACTGAGGCTGCCCATCTCTGGAAATTGGTTTCCAGTGTAAAAACTAAATGATGACTTGCAAGTTGTCCCTTTCACTCGGAAATGTTTTATTCAATAAAAATTCCTCTCACATCTTAATGATGACTCAACGTCTCAATGCTCCTGGCAGCTCTGGACTCTTGTTTGCCTTCATTCTTGCCTGGCATGTTTACATTATACATACAGAAACAGATGTTGACATTCAACTTCTTACCATAGATGTAAAAGACTGACGGCCACCCAATGTACTGAACCAACACACCAGCCAAAGGCATGGCGATAACGGCTCCTGCATAGGATCCTGGAAAAAGGAGAGTTCAATTTCAGTATTATTTTCAAGCCACGATATCACTTTGACGGCAGTGGCATTTTTACAGTATTCTGAATGAAAAAGTTCAGTGAAACTTTGAGTTAACTGTACAATTTAAATTTAAATTTTATTAATTTTATATTTTAACCACTGGTTAACGCGTGAGCATCAGTTAAATTCTTAACCTGCTGTTAGCTAACCAAGTGTTAAATGTGCACTGTTCAAATGATGGTGAGTCACGTTGTTAGTTAATGGCACTGTCAGTTAACCATGTGGTTATTGTCACTGGTAAGTACCAATATATGCATTCCATGCAATTCCTGACTTTGTTTACTTTTGATTTTGCGAAAAAATGAATAGCCAAACAATTGCGAGCACCTTTGAGAAAAATAAAGAAGTACGAATTTTTCTGCTGACAAGGGAAATGTAATTTAGTCTCTGTTTGAAGCTAGGGTGCACACTCCTCATTTGCCCCAACGCCAATAATGACTTGAAAAAGAGAGTGGCATGGTGTAATTGCACAACCACCACGGGCAGTGTCAGTGGCGCTCTCATGTATTTTTATTTTTCGTATTTCAGGTGAACTGATGCACTTCAAATCTTTTCTGTGAAGGACTAAAAAAAACACGTTTAGGTTATTCTTTGTTGTAAGTAAGGCTTTTTTTTTTCTTGTCATTTTTTATGTTAAATTGTTAAGGATGCAATGTTATGCAGAGGTATGCTTACAGTTACAGTGATCCTCGCTCTAACGCGGTTCACTTTCCACACCTTCGCTGTTTCACGGATTTTTTTAGTGCAGTTTTTTTAATGCTTTAAAACAGTGAATTGCGTTCTTACAGTACAGTATTTCCAAAAACTATCATAGTTATTTGTTGAAAAGGTTTGTTTTTTTTTGTGCTTCGGCCTGAAAACAGGTTTTGGTCTTTGGTTTCATTGTATCCATAGTTCAATCATGTATAATAACTGTAAAAAAAATAAATCTCACTACTTCACGGATTTCACCTATCACTGGTTCTTTTTGGAACGTAACCCCCGCGATAAACGAGGGATTACTGTATATTGACAAATTATACTATTTATAGAGAGTTGAGTGGTGCGAAATGTTTTCTCTTTCTAACAGAAGAGAACTGAGAAGCTCTGCTACCGAATAAGGAAAGTTACAGTAACATAAATATTTCTCTTGCATTATTATGCTAGAGTGCGATGTTTTACCCATTTCATCCAAAAGAACATTTGTGAGATCAAATATCACTGATGTTGAACCAGTCTAAAAGTGTTTTGATGAGGTTGAGGTCATTTGTTGTGCAGATTGCCATTGTACCTGCTGGTGCAGCATGCAGAATGTATCTGTAAAACTGGCTAATCTCTCACAGGCTCTTTTTGGCCAGTGTCACTTGACGGAACCTGACCACCCATTCTTGGTGTTTCCATCCATCCATTATATAGACAGTTTCTCCTCATTACTGGAGTTCCCTACCCCTGCTACATACTTTCGAGCAGGGATAGGGAACTCCGGTTCCTCAAGAGCCATACCCTGCCTGTTTTAGATCCCTCCCTGCTCCAACACACCTGGTTCAATTGCGCATGATCGTGTCAGGCCTCTAGAGAGCTTGCTGATGATCTGATCATTTGAATCAGGTGTGTTGAAGAGCAAGAGATGTAAAACAGGCAGCATATGGCTCTAAGTCTTGAGGAACCGGAGTTCCCTCCCCCTGCTGTAGAGAAACAACCATTCACCCCTACTGGCAATTCAGTCTTACAGTTTTCTAACATGTGAGAGAAAACTGTAGTAGACTGTCCAGAGAAAGGATCCAGTTCACCCGTGACCCTCGTGGGGACATTTGAGTTACACATAGAAAATGGATGAAAGGATGGCTCCCTTCGTAACTTCAACTCACCACAGAAGGATGTAGTGGCCAATCGACTGCGTTCAAGAGGTGGGGCCCATTTTGACCACATCCCATGGCACGCTGGGTAGGTCACACCCTAGATGGGAAATGTGCCCCAAATAATTAACCCATGTCCCCTAGACATTTCTCAACAACTTCACTATTTGCATTCTTACCTCAACTAAGCCCTGCAGGATGCGAACAAACATGACACAGCCATAGTGAACCCTCGCTGCAGATGGGATAAACATATTCAGCACTGACGTCAAGAAAATGGCAGCGCCAAACACCCTGCAGAGAAAAAAAAGCAGACATTATTTTGAGAGAAACGGGCCATTATTAATTGTCCCTGACCACTTGACTCACTTGCACAAACAAAGATGAATTGGCTATTTTTTCTTGAAACTTGAAAATGTCATTTAACTTCAAAGTAAATACTGAAATAACAAAACCAGGATACAAAACAGATTTGCCGGAGGGGAATGTGCAGTTGCATTCGATACCAAGCAAACTATAAAACTACATGAGTGCAGTGCAAAGCAGCCAGTGTCACAAGTTCGGAGGCAGAGTTAAAAACAGAATGTCGATGTTGCATCAACACCAATCAGTAATAAAATAGCCTCTGTAGTCTAGAACGTAACACTGATTTGTTGTTAAAATAGGATGTGACCTGCATTCGACCCTCATTGGTATGTATTTTTCATTTGAAACCATGCCAATAATTGAGTTCCCTGATTAGAAAAGACAATTTTCTTCAGCATCATTTTCCTCCTTACATGCAGGATGGAAACAAACTTCCCTAATGTCGGCAACACTTTCACATGATGGCATTGGAGGGAAAAAAAATGATGCCTCGTAACTTGGTTTCCACTTGACTCCTCTATTTTATATTGTTGATATTGGCCCATAGTTGTATTTTGCGAGACGTCACATGGTCAAATAGGCTACTTGGCCAATCGGGTTTCAATTACGCGGTCTTTAATATGTTTTGGTTGGAGCGGGTATAGGCAGCTAGTATGACAGGCTACACGGGACTTTTTGTGGACTGGTGAGTTGAGCACCTGACAACATTCAGTCTAACAAGCGTTAAACGAAGCCATTTGTACAAGATGGCGATTAACTGTTTGCTAAATTCATGGATACCTTTCAGGATGCTGTCAACAGGAATCTTAACCAGCTCTTTCGTGGGTGATGGGACAACAATCTCATTGCTGAGTGACAACTGAAGAACAGGAAGTCGAACTTGCCCGCATTTGCTGAACCGTTACTCCTTTTTGATAACTGAAGAAGCCCATGAGGCAGCAGAAACCCTTAGAATGAAGCAACATCTCAGGGCAAAGCAGAAGGCCACCACCCATGCACAGGTTGCCAATGTTGATGGAAATGGAGCAAAGAGCACTGCACTCACTGGCATGACTCAGCAACCAGGAGAATAATAAACCAGGAGAAAGGAGCGCCAGCGCAGAGCGCCGATGCGTATGTGGAACTGGGAGTCGCGGCTTGGAATTGAAGCGGATTTACATGGGACAGGAGAAGAGAGCCAATCTCTCTTTTTCGTTAATGGATGCTACAGCTTCTTGTTGCTTTCAAGCTTAGCTTGAAGCAGACGTGTGCACATTTCAGCATGACGTCTTTGATCCACTGGTGAAAAGGACACTTTGATTCGCTCCTCTTTCATCTATAACTGCTTCAGACAACAAAGTGTATGCAGGAAAGTGGTTAAGAGTGCACGATTGTCTGTGTCTCATGTGTTGTTTTGTATTATTTTGTCATTTTTTTGTTAACTTTTCTTTTGATGGCGGTGCGGACACCTGCAGCAGCTCCTCTTGCTGCATGTTGTCTTGAGAGGGAAGAAATTTCATCTGTGCTGTATGTTGCACATACGTACAGCACATTTGACAATAAAGTTGTATTCACTTCAATTCAATTCAATGTGCGGCAGCAGCTGGCCAAGCTCGCAGCAAACATCAACCAGCCTCAGGCCACTAAAACTGGATGTTATATTGTTTGGACTATCTGTTTTTTTTTTAAGAAAAATACAATTAGTAATCCATTCAAATGAGATAATATAAGATAAGATATACTTTATTTGTCCCACACTGGGGAAATTTACAGTCTACAGCAGCAAGATTGTGGGTAGAAAGAAGAAAGAAGAAAAACAGTATTCACAAAATAAATGTGACAGTTTCAATGTACACCGTTCAATTAAGTGCAATATAAATATAGATATAGATAAGGTGGCTGTCCTATTTACAATTGTTTTTCACATCATTAGATGTAGATGTGGGATTCAATGGAGAAATGATTAACAACCAGTAATTTGAGTTACGAGTCCAGCAGCTCAGAGCACTATGCATGTCCAAATCATCTCAAACTAAACACTTCCATATAACACTTTCCAAAGTAGTGGAGAAACTACAATATAACTGTTCACACGATAAGCTGAAAAAAAAAACCAATGAATTTTTAATGAGGCTGTTGCCTGAGGGGTTTCCATTGCTGTCAAACCTTGCTGAACAATCTGAAGCCAGCAAGCCTTTGGACGTCATCATTTTCGGCTCCGCCGCTAAATGAAGCAACCCTCGATACACACTTTGAGGAAACGCCCCCTTCATTACTCGAGACACATTTTGAAGCCTCTCGGAACTTCTCGAGTAGAACGCCAGTCAGTTTAGTCACATATGCACCGAAATGTAATCTCTGTGACATCAAAAGTAGTTGGGAGCAAACAGTTGCTGTGCTGTTAGCAAAAGTCATGTCGTTTGCCTCCACGTTGATGAGTTAATAAGTAAATGTGTTTCACTTTATCTTGTAGAGGCAGGCAGAAGGAGAGGCTAAGGTCGCACAATGACCTTTGATTTGCTTACAGTTTTGTGGACAGTGAATACAGCGTGTACATATTTTGTGTGTCTTTTTTGTGGTTAATTTTGTAAACATACTTCTTGTGTTTGTTTACTGTATTGAAAAACAGAAAAAATAAAAACAAATCTCATGGTGACTATAAATGATTATAGAGTACTGCACTGTTTTTAAATCTGTCCATCTGTGCATCTCCTCGGGGCGAATATAATTATTCCCATAAGTTTACGACACTCTGGGTCCATTTTCTTTACAATTTTCCGTCCCAAATGCCCCGAAGACCCTGTCACAAACAATAAAACTCAACTCATTCATTCTAAAATCATTAAAAAAAGTTAGTGACAAAACTGTACATGATCACTTCACCTGTTTTGAGTCTGTGTTGAGCCTTACATTCACCATTTTCTGTGACGTTTACGACATCACACTGTACAGTTTGTCTCTGTATTTGCCTTAATTTTATTTTGCTCTTTTTACGCTGTTGACTGCTGGCTCTTGGCCAGGTCGGCATTGTAAATGATGAATCTGTTCTCAATTGCCGTGCCAAGATAAAACAATAAGGAAATTTTTAATTAAATCAATAAAAACCATTACGCGCTTTCATGGTTGGTGGCTGGAATGTTTACTTTTTCAAACGTAGTCATTTCTTTTCAAAAATATATTGATCGAGTGGCCAAAAAGAAAAGAATTTTTTAGGTTTATTATATATTGTCATGTTATGATTTGATGGCAGAGGACATGAATTATTGCAAACAAAAACACACCTGAAGATCTGACTTTTTAGGACATTTTTTGGCTCTCCTTTTCACACATCTCATCAGAACAAGCTTTTTAAACAGTATTGCTTCACTTCCCTTGCACAGTTTTTCAAATAAGAAAGAAATTGTGCATGCTTCGTATTGGTTGTCACCACTTTTTGAAGTTTAGTATGAAACAGACACATCAAATTAAATTCAACATTGAATATTTTTTTAAACATCAAACTATGAAGCTGAAAGAAAATGTAAAACGCCACAGAAGAACTGAAATTAGCATCGGTTTTATTGTGTTTATACAGTCAACTCGGAAACAAGTACTTTTCGACTGTCATGTTTCTGTTTGTTTTGGTTTAATTTTTTTGGCGGGAGCGCAGGGCGTTCCCTACAGCTCTCTCTCAGATGCCATACAATGGTACCAAACGCCCTATCCAATGCAAGCAGAATTTCTTCTACAAAATGCTGACTTCAAGGTTTTGAATGTTATGTGTACTGGAATTCATTTGGCCTTCTGCAGCCATGATCTCCTGCTCTGTATGTTTTCAGAGTCTGAAATAGCATTATTATCAATGAACCTAAAAAGACATTTCGTATCGAGTAAAATAACAGAATAGCGTGAGTTTGCCGCCTTTTATGTTAAAACTACACTGGGTTGACTAACTGAAGAGCTTTTCAAAACACGCGAGCCTATAAACATCTCAATAAAGTGAAACTCTATGACATGGCTTATTTTCTGTTTGTCAGCTTTGTAATGAGACACATCTAACACCCCTGATTGTCATGCAGTGAGGTAATACCATCGAGTACACACAATTCTTCTTGAGAGCCACCATGACTCTCAGCTCCGTGACATTTTCTCCCTCACTGAATCCCCCGTTCTCCTCTTTTTTTTCCAAAACAGGGTGTAAATGACACTTGTAATATTCCAGTGGTGTTTCAGAAAGAAATCAGAGGCAGGATCTTTCATTATTAACTCTGTCAGTGGCGTGTCCTCTTTTCCTGTGAAGCTTTTATTACAGGGCTACTATCTACTCCATCGGCACTGCTCAGAGCACTGAGCAGCTTTAACCATTTAAGAACACCACCATCAGGCTGCTTCTTGACAATGTTTGTCTTGTTGTTTCAAAGAACAAATATGAATATTCTTATGCAATAGTCTAATGTGAATACCTGTGCAGCCTTATTTATTCCTAGTAGCAATGGAATGTAGACCCTTATTTTATGTGGAGTCAAAATAATTATTCACGAGTTTGTTGAGACTTTGAAAGGACTTCATACAATACTGCTGTAAATCAAAGGAGTGACTTACAGTACTTCTTCATGTGGGGGTCGGCAACCCGCGGCTCTGGAGCCGCATGCGGCTCTTTAGCACCGCCCTAGTGGCTCCCTGGAGCTTTTTCAAAAATGTTTGAAAATAGTAGTATATTTTTTGTTTTAATATGGTTTCTGTAGGAGAACAAACATGACACAAACATTCTTAACGTTTTCCAATGCTGTAAAAATGTGTAGAATAAATATTACATTTTGACATTTCTGTCAACGAAGATTTGCGTCATAGCCTGAGACACACGTTTCTATGAGCAGGACGGGATGCCAGGCAGGTGGCTGTTGTAAAAAAATGGCTTTTCATGTTCAATTCACCAAGGATACTGGCGAAGAATGGGAGGGAAGCATTTTTAAACAGCTACGATTGTTAATGTGGTGCAAACATGCGTCCCATGCCTCGTTCATCTTAGCGGCCGTTATGGCTGTTGCTCATGATGGCATGCGTGTGTAAGTGCGTGTGCGGTAATGGGTCGATCGCGGGAGGTTGGTTGATCGTAAAGTAGATCTTCGGTCAAAATCGGTTGGAGAAGCACACCTGCTCTCCAGATGCACTGCAGGGAAAAAAAACCCCAAACCCTAACCTTAAATCACAAAGGCTCATTGTCTATTTGAAGCCAACTTAGTCATATTGCTAGTAGGCTAATATGGCTAATATAATAATAATAATAATAATAATAATAATAGATTACATTTGCAAGCGCCTTTCACAACACTCAAGGACACTTTACAACCAAGAGCAAATAATAAAACTACAGATAAATTTTAAAATAAAAGTAAAAAATAAAAATAAAAATAAAAAGATTTAAGGTGGATAAGCAAGTCTGAATAGGTGAGTTTTGAGCTGGGTTTTGAATATGGAAAGAGAGTCAATATTACGAATGTTGGGTGGAAGTGAGTTCCAGAGTTTGGGGGCAGAGCGACTGAAGGCTCTGCACCCCATTGTACTGAGACGGGCAGTGGGCAGAGAAAGGTGGAGGGAGGACGAGGACCTGATAGTGTTATGGATGACAGTTATGGCCATCCATAACGCAAGGTTATGGATGGCCTTGAATGTAAAGAGAAGTAATTTGAAGTTAATTCTAAATTTGACAGGAAGCCAGTGGAGCTGTCGGAGGATGGGGGTGATATGATGGAAGGAGGAGGTTCTCGTGATGATCCGGGCTGCTGAGTTCTGAACAAGTTGAAGTTTATGGAGGAATTTTTGATGGACACCGAAGAGAAGTGAGTTACAGTAGTCGATACGGGAAGTGACGAGACTGTGAACTAGGATAGCAGTGGAGCGAGGAGTGAGTGAGGGACGGAGACGGTTTATATTGCGAAGGTGGAAGTGAGCGGACCGGGTAATGTTATTGATGTGGGAGTGGAAGGATAGTGAGCTGTCAAGGATGACGTATAGATACGTACCATGTGTTGCCTTCATTATAAGACTTATAAAGGCTTTTTTTTTTTTTTTTGCGGCTCAAGACATATTTGTTTTTAGGTTTTTTTTGGTCCAATATGGCTCTTTCAACATTTTGGGTTGCCGACCCCGTAATGCAACGCAACAGGTGTCATGAACAGTAGTTACAGAAAGCCAACCAACTGAAGTGAAGCAATAGATTTGACCTGTTAGCAGAAAGCTTGTTTGAGATGAAACCACCGGGAATTTGAGTGATGATGTAGCCCCAGAAGAAAGAGCCATGGATGAGTCCAACTGTCTCTGGGTCCCAGTTGAACTCAGCTTTCTAAAAAGAAAATGAGAGTTAAGATGGACTATGTCGAACACAGGTCTCGAACTCTGGTCCTCAACAGTCCCTATCCTGTTTGGGACGTTTCCCTCCTCCAACAGACCTGATTCAAATGAGCAACTCATTGGCAAGCTCTGCAGAAGCCTGATAATGATCGTGATCATGTGAATCAGGTGTGTCGGAGGGCGGGACGACATCTAAAACATGTAGGGTAGGAGCCCTCAAGGACAGAAGTTCATGACCTCACAGCCTCTTGATGGAATTATCACCCTGAAAAAATCCCTAAATATATGACCAAAGAATGTTTACCTGGAGTACTTCAGTTCCATTCACATATACGGTGTTGTTGTTCACCATCTCCACAATTGCAACACCGAGGTTACAACGGATGCCAAAGGAGATGCAGAAGCCCAGACCACTGAGGATGGCGATGATGTAACGCTTGGGCAGACCGCCACAGCTACAGTCCAGCAGTGGAGCGGAACGAGATGTGGAGGCCACCGGACGCCCATCCTCTGTCAGTTCAAATTGTCTTTCCTCTTCTACATTGCTGCCATCGAGTTTCCTGCTCAAAAAAGAGCAGAACAATTTCCTTATTAATGGCGATGTTTTGCATACTGTACATGTACTTTATGTCCATCCATCCATTTCAAAACCACTTTTACTGAACAGGGTCGCTGGAGGTGCTGGAACCCAGCCGACTTTGGGCGAGTACACCCTGAATTGGTTGGCAGTCAGTTTCAAGTAACATATAGAGACGAACAACCAATCACACCCACATCCACACCGTCACTGAGTGGAAACCGGTCCCACGTTGCCCGCACACAACTCAGGCGAGTGTACCACTACGCCATCAGTGACTTGTGTCCATCCACTTGTTCTTATTTGTGTCGTAGGTGAGCTAGAGGCTATCTCAAGATGGTGTTGGGCAAGAGGAGGGTTAAATCAGGTTGCTTGTCAATCACAGGGCATTTAGTATGATGCGATTGATTTTAATATTTGCACTCACTAAGTATGTTGCGGCAGTGTATGTCAAATTAAATTTAATCCTACTTCCATATGGTTTTCACATTTGCGATTTGTTTGTTACCTCATGGACGATACAGTGCAGCTTTACAACATTGCAAGTGGAAACGGATCATACAAAAAATATATATAATTGTATTCTTGACATGTGATTTGACCAAGTATGGAATCTTCGCCATTTAGAAAAGATGCTCGAAAACCGAATTAGGCAGGGGAGGGATATTTTTATTTGATTGCAATGTGTGCATTTGTGTGGATTTGATTGGTGAATGTGTAAAGTAGGGGTCACCAACGTGGCCGCGGGCACCAGGGAGCCCTAAAGGACTATACGAGTAGCCCGCGGGCCTATTCCAAAAATAGCTCACCGGTCATTAGACACTGTGACTCTCCAGGAAAATTGCAGAAGTGATCATTTCAAAATGTGAACACTGGCAGATGTTTTGAATGAAGTGTGCCAATTGATATTTATCTGTTTCATACTTATTGGGTAAAATCGCTAATGTGATCAGTGTCTTCTCAGAAATGAACATCATTAATCATTGATCATAACATATGAAGGTAGTTTGACCAAATTTATTTCAAAAGTGCATACTTTCAAACTGGTAGCCCTCCGCATTAACCAGCAGCCTAGAAGGAGGTCTCAAGTTTCAAACAGGTTGATGACTCCTAGTATAAAGCATTCCCCAAAATATATAGTAGATTAACTATAACAAATTCTGGGAGGTTGTATGGGCTGTTGACGCAAATGTTTTCTGTGTCATAATGATAATAACTGTCAAAATATTAATATGATAGACAGATTCCTGTCATTGTATAGACATCATCCCATTATTTTGGGAGAGCAATATTTGGTATGTTACAAAGTACAGTGCAGTACAGAACCAATATAATTTAGGACATACAGTATATGACATTAAAGTACTTGCCACTGATTGCTCATGAGATGTGTCAACGCGCAAAACTGTAGGAACGTACCATGTCATTTATAATATTGACTCCAAAAATTATGCCTTACATATGTGCAAAAGCTTTACTGCACACACACACTCATGCACACACACCCACACACACATGCACGCGCACACGCACTTTGACACACGCACATTCACACACGCACGCACGCACCCCTCTGTGAATTATTTATCAGATATGAGGTATGTATTACTGTTTTAAAATTGAGCCAAGATTAAATTACAGGTTTTACTTGGTAGGCACAACAATGCAGTATTTACTGTACATACTGCATAATTTGAGAATTTATTTTTGACTATGTTATCCCTCTGACAGCAGATGTCATATCACATTGAGTGAAAAAGCAATAATTTTTTTTAATCGTCACTCACTGCAGATAAGTGCTTCGGGAAAAACACACAACTCCTCTCACCTTTGCAGTTTCCCCAAAGAGTTGACCACTGTTGACTTCACTTCTGCTGTCTCAGACTTTAGCATCTTCTCCCTCAAAGCTCCCAAAGACATGTTGGTGTCTTTACCTTCTTGATTTCAAATGTGTCTTGATACTTCTGCCCGTCAAAAATCCACTAGACGATGCCCATTCTTGGTAAGCCTCTGGCCCAAGAAGTTGTATCCACCTTAGAGTAGTGTCAAAGATAAAATGCCCGTTACCCAACCACGCTGTCCAGTGATTTAGTGGTTTTCAGAGAGGCGGAGGGAGGAGTTGGCGGTGTTGGTGTATTCCTTAATGTCAGTTTCAACTCTGAAAAGTTCCATTTGGCAGGAGGACTTGCATAGAAAGCAGAGCGCGTATGAAATCAGTCGATCCAGTTTTTACTTGATGGGCATGGTGATCATTTTTATATGCCGCTAAACTGAATGCACACCTTTGAGATACTTCTCCATGTCGTATACTCCCAGAAAGGAGGGGCAGGTCTTGTGGCTCGCTGACTACGCCCTCATCCTCTTTAGCGTCACCATCATCTTGCCTCAAGCGTCATCCCGGCAGGTTCATCTGATATCAGCCAGTCAGGTGAACAATGAAAGATGCATGAGCTTGACAACTTGCATTGAGGCGAGACAAAGGCATATGTGCACAATTAGCAATTGTATTATTTGCTCCAGTCCTTACTAAATTGATTGCACTGATTTCCCTCCATAATGTTTTGATATTAGGGATGTTCAAACGTCAAGAGGTCACTTACTCAAATGTGCCGTCGGTATGCCAACTCATCGCTTTGAGAAAACATTTTTGATGACATGAACATCAGGGCAAACACACCTCTTAATATTCATCCATCTTCTGTTGCGCTTATCCTCTCAAGGGTCACGGGTGACCTGGAGCCTATCCCAACTATTGGTGAGAGCGTGTAGCCAGCCACTTGGTACGGTTTTAATATGACTTCCTTAACACTGTAGCTTCAATGTCGTGTACGTAAACACAACATGAACACATAGCTTTGATACATCACAAAACTTGACAAAGCCAATACTGTATAGGCATCAGAGGTGTAACTGTATAACCTGTGGCCAGTAAACTAGAAAATTTCTGGATACCACACTGGTGAAGAGTTGCCGTGTAACATTTGGCTAAAGCTGCTACTTTATCATTTTGCCTTAATTCTAAAGTAAAGGCAACAAAACACAAACTCTTTTCTCTTGAGATAATAATAATGATCTTGTCTTGATTTACTCACAAATTGGCTTAGTGTGAAATCTGGGCATGATCAATTGAACACAACACGGATATACCATGACTTATTCGATTCAATAAATGCCAACAAGTTTACTGTACCTTCTGTTATCTCATGGAAAAGCATTTAATTGCTCACCTACGTCATACTAGACAGGAAAAGTTTTATTTGTAAAAAATAAGTAATTTTTTCTGACAAATTAAGTGACATTGGATACCTTCCTGGCACAATCCTGGTGATTTCTCAAGAAATAAGTACTAGGTGTCCCATCACCCTGGCCGTGAATCACTGTCGCAGTGATGGCAATGGCGAGTGACGAAAAAAGCGGAAAGTGGTGTGGCCAGGACGGGGGCGTGGCCACTTACAAAAGTGGCACTAAACATGCTGAAGATGAAGTGTATTCAATTTACACACTATTTGAAACTTGAACAGAAAAAAATCCCAAGATTGTTCACTATTCTTTCAAGTGAAAATTTGTGCAATTTTGCTTATGCATTCCAGGTGAGCACCAATATGTAACTTCAAATTTGCTACTCAAAATCAAAATTAAAAAAGGAAACACATTCCCTGCCATATTTAAGATTTGTTCATTACTTGTATTCATAAAGTGTTGTGTAAATGTGATAAAAAGCTGTTGATTCTTACCTCATACAGTGATAGTGAAGTCCCACACTGTTTACTATATGAGTTATGAATGTATTTTATTATATAAAGTGGATGTCTATTTACAGTATATACAACAATATACAGTTTCATGAAGTAGAATACTTTATTTTCTCTTCATTTTAAGCTTTTTAGCAAGCGCTAAAAGCTTATTGATCCTCTCCGTCTTTTTCCACTCTCTTTTTAGCCAACTCCTTGTTTTTACACAGGCTGTCGAAAGGCGCTTGAGAACGAGTAGTTACTTTTCAGTAGAAATGTCTGTTTTCGGTGTTTCACCGAGGTTGCGTGACTCTGTAAAGCTTTCCATCCTCTCAATCCGTATAGAATGACATCGTCACACACTGTACACAGAGCTTTACCGGCGACATCGAGCTTTTTCACGAAATCCGACACAAGCACAATGTTTCCTCTTTACTGTTTCC
>CAAKHF010009366.1:31785-45876 GCA_901007745.1 Hippocampus kuda
GGGGGGGGGGGGGGGGGGGGGGTGGTGTCGCTGTTGATCTGTTGATACTGACAATTATGAATGGGACATCAGTGATAGAAGCCGATCTGCCTATGTTTGAACCGGAGGTGACGGAAAATCTGTTCAAACGCCTTGTACTGAAAAACCGAGACACCTTCAATGACACCGTGTTCATTGTAACGTTTACATGCGGATATCTATTTTTTGTGTGTGTGTGTCTAGCAAGGAACAGCAACGGGCGTCAAAGACCATGTCAGTGTGGGAGCAGAGGACCAACCAGCTGAGGCGACACAACATAAGAGCGAGCAGCGAGGCTTTATTTAACGAGCTGGACCCCGAGGAGCGCCTACGACTATCCTCCGTCCTCCATCTCCATCCCGACATGAAGACTCACCTGGACAGACCCCTTGTGGTCGAGTCCAGGAACAGTGACCTGGCGAAGCGACCTCCCGAGGAAGGACAACAAGACGGCACGGGAGACAACGTCCACTCGCACGCCAGGAAGCACCACCGCCATCGGGACAAGAACGGCGAGGGCAGGGACGGAGGCGACGGCCGCGCGGCGAGGCATCACACCCATCACAGCCGCAGCAAAGATCACAATAGCAACGGCACTCAGACGAAGGAGAGAAGAGGGGAGAGCGGCCACGCTCGGGATGAGGGGCAGAGGCGCCGGCGGCACCATCACGCGGGCTCGCCGGAAGAGGAGAGCTCCGACGTCCGGGCGGGGGGCGAGGAAAGAGGGCATCGCCACCACCACTCGCACCGCACGCCAAAAGAGGGCAATGGCACATTGGCCAACGGGGCCCACGGAGAGCGCAGGGGCCGCGGCAGAGGAGGCGAGGGCAACGGAGACAGAAAAGCACGTTGCTCTCGATTGGTCCGAGCGCAGTCGACTCTGGATGCCGATGAAAGCCAAAAAGGCAAGAAAAATCCGAGGTAAGACGCCACGTCGTAAAATGGGACGGTCCCGATGGAGGATTTTTCTCATTTTGTGATTTCGGAGCTCCTCTGTCCGGAGAAATAAGATCTTGTTTCATGGACTGGTCCGTTCAGTGTGACTTGTGGGGTCATCCATCTCCCAGTGCAGCTGCAACGTGCGTCCATGACAGCGTTATGAAACCCAAAACCTGAGAAACGGCCAAAATGCCCTCTCGCCTTTGGTCCTAACGTCAACAAACGGCGTCTGAATCAAATCACGCTGAAAAATCCCGCCTTTGATTCTTTCCGCAGGGAGCTGCAGTCGGACGGCGAGGAGGACGTTCTCGCCACGAGTCCTCTGAGTCTCGGAGACAAGCAAGAAGACGCCGACAACCAAAAGAATTCCACCAGGGCCAGCCAGGCCGGCCTGAACAGCAACACCATTCACATCCCTGTCACCGTAACCGCCCCACCCGGAGAGACCACCGTGATACCCAGTGAGCAGACGCTTCATCGCATGGCGTGATGCCCGCTTTTCAACTCGCGTGATTCGTGTCATGGGGAATGAACGCCTTGGATCTGAAATCAAACGCTCTCTCGTCGTAGCATGTCGTTCATTTGTGTGCCCTTTTGAGCTTTGACGGCAAATACAAGAATGCGCGTCTTCTTTCCGCGCTAGTGAACAACATTGAGAGTGGCAACTTTGGCATCAGCGAGGAGAAGAAAGCTCTGGAAGATGACGATGCCGCCAGTCGGCCTCGGCAGATCCTCCCCTACAGTTCCATGTTCATCTTTGGACAAACCAACCCGTAAGTCATTGGCTACTCATTATTTTCTCTTCATTCATTCCAAAAGTTTGCCCAGTTTCCTGCGTGACCGATCGAAAGTTCAAGCAGTCTTCAAATAATTTTCAAAGATGAAAGCTTTCATCAATCAATGGCAGCGGGAATATGGGCCGTTACACACGTTGTTACGGCGTAATTCAGGTGAACACAACTGAAGTGCATACCTGTCAACTCATATGGTTTCGCCATAGTTCATACGGATTTTGTGGCGAATCTTACGTATATGGCCATATCGCACAAATCATACGGATTCTGAAAATTTCCGGGTGTTTTTTTTTTCCCCCCTAACAGGTAGTTCCGTTTGCTTTTGCCCAGAATGGTGCTAGTCTACTCGAATGCTTTCATTTCCGGTAACTTTCCAGTAAATCACGTGGTTCAGACGTGATTTACAATGGTCCAGTTTACATAATTTACATCATTTATCATTTACAATTATGGAGATCTACAATAAATATCATTGAAAATTTCTGCCGTTATTTTGACATATAAAATGCTTTGGTATGTTATAAGGATTTTTTGCTCTTTATAAGGATTTTTTTGGTAGTTTATACAAGTTGGCGCTCCGAAAAGTTGACAGGTATGGAACTGTACCAAACTACAATGACACATGCCCCCCCCCCAAAAAAGCGGTCACATTTTTGAAGAGGTGTTAAATTGAATGTCCGCAGATCGAGGGTGACAAACTCATTTGGTCACATTGGAGTTAAGTTTTCCCTCGGAGGGCCGTTACGACAGTGAAACCGAATAAATGTTTAATCAGCGCATCGTATTATTACTTGTACACACACAAAAAAATCTATGACTCGTCGGCTATTTGTTTATTTGTTTAATGTTGATCGTAAGTGTAAACCAGGTGGAATTTCTGCGCGTGTGGTGTGGCAGGGTGCGGCGGCTGTGTCACTACGTGGTCAACCTGCGCTACTTTGAAATGTGCATCCTGATGGTGATCACCATGAGCAGCATCGCCCTGGCAGCCGAGGATCCCGTGCAGTCTAATGCACCGCGAAACAACGTGAGTCAGATTGCGGCCATCGGCGTCGGGCGGTCGCGCAGCGCCGACGTTTTCGGATCAGCCGTCGCAAGTCATGCTCGTCTCGCGCTGCCCTTGTACGGCATCTTTTCCAACTCTGTTTTGCAGGTGCTCAAGTACCTGGATTACGTCTTCACCGGAGTGTTTACTTTTGAGATGGTGATTAAGGTAATGCAGCTGTCAAAATAAAAGCACAGTTTTTGGTGACGTTTAATATCTTGTTGGGAATGAAGCAAAAATGATGAAATAACTGTCCCATTTTTTTTTTTTTTTGGTGTGTTTATTCTCAAGATGATTGATTTAGGACTGCTCCTCCACCCCGGTTCCTATTTTCGTGATCTATGGAACATTCTTGACTTCATTGTGGTCAGTGGCGCTCTTGTGGCATTTGCCTGCTCGTAAGTCGTCCTCTTTAATGCTTTTGACGTGCGTTTCGATATATGCTTCGACTCGGCAATGCATATACGTCGACAAGTTGTGCGTGTGTGTGTGTGTGCGTGCATGTGTGAGTGGGTGGGTAACACACTCACACACACACACACACACACACACACACACACACACACACACACACACACACACACAATCTATTTCCATATATCTATCTCACAAGTTCAAATCTGATATCCTAGTCTCTTTAATTTTTTCTTTCAGCTTTTCCATATCCGCATTTGTTTTCACGTGTCGTAATATTCCTTCCAGATTCTCACTTCTGTGATCTTTTTCTGCTTTCTGTCACTCTGCTTTTCCAACTAAAAGTTGATGCTTCTCTGTCTTTTATATGTTGCTGATTCTGCGTATTTGTCCCCTTTTTTTCCCCCCCACATTTTTCCCTCCCATCCTCGGTTTCTGCCTTGGATTGCTTTCAGGAGCCTAATGGGGTAAAAAGCCTGAACTTTCAGTCTTTCGGTCTGTGCTTGTCTGTCCTCTTTGGGTCTTCTGTTCTCCTTCCTGCCCCTCATTCGCAAAACTCAATCAGTTTATATTCCGCAAGCTCACAGCCGTATGAATGTTTCCGTCGAACTCGGATCAGTGACGACCAGAGATACTGGCATAAACGTGTGCGTGTTTCTGCAAGTATTATCTTAGACATCATTTACACACTGTTAAGAAAATACAGTGTTTATCTCCACTCTTGCCTTATTTGGCCTCCCAACATCACATACTTAACCCGGTTAGGGTCGATTAAAGGGACAGACTTAGTTTGCTTAGTTCGTCCTTTTCAAAAAAAGGCCCATCTCTGCTAAGATGAAACTTTTTTTTTTTTTTTTTTACAAGAACTTGAACATTGATGCAGGCGCAAAGGAAGAGTGCTGGATTGAGCATACAAGATGACTAAACCCGAAATGTACGTAACAATGGAAACATCAAATAAAAATTTGAGGGTTTGTCAGAATCTCCGTGACGACTAATGCACGGCCCTGCCCTCACATCAGACCATTAGCAATTCTCTAATTCACTCAGGCAGGTTATCAGACGCAAACATTTCCTCTTTGTCAGCCCATCACCCCGCCTCCCTTCCGTTGCAGCTTTTCATCCTCGTTTACCTCATCAACTCCCAATTTCTGATGTAACGGGCTGCACACGCATTGCAAGACTTCAGTGATATTTCTGATCCGGATGACTTCGTAACCATCGTCACAACTCCAAAACTGTGATCAGCCATGTTTACGTCAACCCGTTTGGCGAAATACGTTGCAGATGCAAATGCAACGTACTCGTGAGCGGACAACATGACCCAAAAAGACATTTGGTAGGGGCCACAAGGTTAGTTGTAAAAGGTTGAAAGGGGCGGATCGAGTAGGTGCCATTACTACTAATAAATCGGTTCATATATTGGCGAATTTTTCTCTGTATTCGAAGATACAAATATAGCATTCCATTTATGATTCAAACTCATTCCCTCCCAAAGACGTTTTTCAACGTCTTTTCAGACGTGGTCTAGAATTGGCTGGTACTGAATGAGTTTTAAAGGCTGAAGCGGAAATGTCGGCTCACCGGACAATGACATCGTAAAATCCGATTTTCGTCAGTCTTCGTCGCCGTGTGAATGTCATCAGTCATGAGCCACCTGCTATTCCTTCACCACCTCCTTTCTTTGTTAATTCGGGTCAACATCTTCACCCCCCCCCCCCCCCCCCGCCCCTTTTTGTCACCATTTCAATCCGACATGAGTGTGAAAAGTCCGTCATTTGCCTTTCCATCCACTCAGAAGAGAACTTCTCATCCGTTGTCCTTCTTCAACCTCCTGTACAACGTCATCATTTGAATAACCACCGCCATCCCTTTCTGCTGAAGTCGATGATTTGGCTTGGCTGTATTTCCTTTCATCCATTTGCGATGCTTTTGGGGTTGTGGTGTTAATTCGTTGTATGTGTTTGTCTGCTTATCATTGCTTTTTCTCATCAGATCGCAACAAAGCGTGGCCAGGTGGGAACAGTCCTTATCTACCTATTGCCTGTCCACACTCCTTCCCCTTCTTTCCTCCATGTGAAGCACAGAATGCTTCTCTTGCCCACCTCTTCAGATGTAGTTTTTTGGGGGGTTTTTGGCCTCCATCCCAAGGTCCTTGGGATATGACCGTGTGTCCCTCTTCCCTTGTCGAGTAGAAATAGCTCCTGTCCCAATATTCGGACATCGGGACAAGAAGACAATACTGGGAGCTCCTTTTCTTGGCTTTCAGAAGGTCAACGTGCAGTTCATTGGACGAATCTCTCAGTCTTTTCTCACGGTTCTGACACGCAAAGTAAAATTCCTCGTTTTGACGACAACGATGAAAACATTGCATACCAAACGATCATTGGAACTCTTTCATTGGCCTGGATGTTGATGTTGATATCGACTCGAATCAAAGCATGGCATGCCGCTGACTTCAATGTTGGTCAAGTACATGAAAGCTTCTGACAGGAGAAATCGACTCAGGAAGTCTCCCACTCTTGAGAGGCTGTCGAGTCTTCCGCACGTCCCGTGGGTGACGATGACCTTAACGCGGCCGGATCCTAAATTCTTCTAGCGAACACTGCCCACCTTCTGAAAGCTATCGGGAGACACTTGTTTCCATCTTCGCGTGTTAAGGTCCTTCAAGAACAAGAGCTGGCATTGTCTTTTTCTTTTTTTTTTTTTTTAATCTTGCATGCCCGGGTTGTCGAGTAACGTGAGCATGAGCGGTGCATGTCGTTTTCTGAGACTGTAGGTCGGAGAGTGATGGAACCACACATCTCCTTTTATTTGAGCCCACAGTACCTTTGGACGAGGCCTTAAAAGGGACGTAAAACGAGGTCCCCACGCTCGTCTTCGTTTGAGGATTAACATATTGCCGTTGGTAGGATTATTGTCAAAGTCCTGCAGGGAGTCAAGGTATTGGCTTAGGGGTTTCAATTATTTACAGTTTGATGACCACTCTTGAATCACGTTGTGGCCGTCATTGTATGGAGACTGGTTGACATACAGTAGTTCTACCTTTTGTCTCATGTTGGATTTGCCTTCAAGTAATGTCAGATGAAAACACAATTCCATCGGGCGCGATAAATGCGTGCATTGTTTTAATTCAACCCGGCTCTCCCCCGCTGTCCGACATCAGTGTGGACGCAATCCCCCTCTGGATCAGCGCATACACGCCTCCTCCTTCGTACATGAAAGGAGCCTCGTCGTAGTGGTTCCTGCAAAGAAGCTTTGACCTCGACGAGAGGTTGATTCTTTGCCGATAGACTCCTTTTATTGTTGTTTTGTTTTTCGACATTTAAATGTTATTCTACAGAAACAAAGTTGAAGCCCTTGCGAAGGCTACCACGGGAGTGTCAATATTCCATCACTCACTCTTGACCACGAAAGTGGTAGGAATGTCTAATCTGACAAAATCATTTATGAGCAAGCGGTGACAAAGTCTTATCTGAAGGCAGAGTGTCACAAATCCGACATTTGTGCAATCTGAACAAAATACCGCTTGCAGGATGACGCGATGGCTCATTCTCAAGACAAATTTTGCCTTGTGTCATCCGGTTTACTTGGCACTGCGGATGTAAAATGTTCCCCTGTTTGCTGTAGAATAACGTTGTGTAACCCTCACTCAAGTGTATTTTACGACGAACCGATCACGAGCAGGTCTCTCTTCTTATGCGGAGCATTTATTTTGATGCACCGCCGTCTGCTACTCTTAAGAGGATGGAGGCGTTTAGAAAGGTTAAAGGCTTGAAGGGGAAAGCGGTACTCGACGTCTCACAAATTTACCGTCATCTCAATCTCCACAGAGGGACAAAAGGCAAGGACATCAACACCATCAAGTCCCTGAGGGTCCTCAGAGTCTTGCGGCCACTCAAAACCATTAAACGTCTGCCCAAACTCAAGGTACGCTCATTCAGTCCGGAACTCATCAAGCTCATTCGGGACAAAACACAGGCTAGCAACACTGTTTGTGCGTATGTGTGTGCGCGCGTGCGTGTGCTTCGTCGCTAATAGGTAGCCGGCAGCCACTGGATGAAAGCGGCAATCACGCTTGTCACATTTGCAATTAGCAACGATGCTAACGCCGTATGTAGGAGCATAACTTCAGTTGTGATTATGTTTACATCAGGAGGCGTTATTTCTTATTCACACGCACATCCACGCGGCCTCCTCATTACGGCACTGACATTTGCCTTGTCCGTTTTCCAGGCTGTGTTCGACTGCGTCGTGAATTCCCTGAAGAATGTTCTCAACATCCTCATCGTCTACATCCTCTTCATGTTCATCTTTGCTGTTATCGCTGTGCAGCTTTTTAAGGGCAAATTCTTCTACTGCACGGATGAGTCCAAGGGTCTCGAGAAAGACTGCAGGTACAGTCTTTGGCGTTTCTCGTTTTGCGGCTGATGCTTTTAAACAAAGGCCCGCTCGAACAGTCTTCATCATTGGCATCATTCAGATCTGCTTTAAAAGGTTCCCCCCCCCCCCGCCCCCCCCATTTCTCAAAGGGGTCAGTTCCTGGATTATGACAAAGTGGAACGCGGCCGCGATGTGGAAGCGCAGCCGAGAGAGTGGAAGAAATACGAGTTCCACTACGACAACGTCCTCTGGGCCTTCTTAACGCTGTTCACCGTCTCCACCGGGGAGGGTTGGCCTCTGTGAGTTCAGATGATCGTCACACTCGTGCTGCGCACCGCCGTCCTTCACGATCAAGAACCAAAGTAGAAAGCGTCGACCCAAAAATGAAAAGCCACGTGGTGAAAAGGCAAACGCGCATGAAGGCGAAATGAAGTCCACCGTATTTCTTCATTCTTCAATCAATGCTCATTGTGTAAATGTCTTGTGTCAATCGAGCAGTCCGTGCCGAAATTAATCCATTTATCATAATCATCACCACTGCCGAGAAACACCTCGGGGGGCCGTGAGCCCATTTGTTGATTTTAGTTACATGGCGGAGAAGTAATTCATTTAGCAAATTAGGCTTGTCACCTAAAGTCGGCGCTCTCCTTAACAGGCGCTGGCAGCGCAATCATTTCAGACCGGGAGAAAAGCTCAACTTTGTTTCCGGGAATACATTTTTCTTTTTTTTTTTTTTTTTTAGGTGAAAATCTGAATTGAGCGAATATCTACTTTTCAAAGCAACCGATCTCCCGCGATCGACCCGTTAGCACACGTGCGCACACACCGCCTTCGCGTCGCGTGTATTTCTACACAGCTGCTGTTTGGAAATCATCAGTGGAAAATTCACTTGCAGGGTGCTGAAGCACTCAGTGGACGCCACCTATGAGGACCAGGGCCCCAGCCCGGGTTTCCGCATGGAGACGTCCATCTTCTACGTGGTCTACTTTGTGGTGTTCCCTTTCTTCTTCGTCAACATATTTGTGGCTTTGATCATCATCACCTTTCAAGAGCAGGGAGACAAAGCCATGTCGGAGTGTAGCCTGGAAAAGAATGAGGTATGAATGTTTGCATCTGCTCGTCTGCGTGCAAGTAGAGAACATTTCTGTTTTTATTTGGAGACGATTATGTTTTGCTAAATGCACCGTGTCCTTCTGTCACAAATTGAATCATGCACGAGACGAATTCGTCAAATGAGGGTTTGTTTCTGTATTCCGTCACGACCACTTTGATGGGGGCTCGTTTGGGTTTTTTTTTTGTCGTCTCATCTTTTTATCATTTAACAGCCCTTGCAAATTCATTGTGAGGCGAGGCGTCGGCCTCTCTGAGTTTTAAATGCTGAGTGAGTTCACTCTGGTTGGAGTACCGTACAGCTCCTTCCTTCTGCAAAAAAACAAAAGAATTTCACAGAGTTTGCGTTGTGTCTCCTTGTCAAACAGAGGGCTTGCATTGACTTTGCCATAAATGCCAAGCCGCTGACTCGATACATGCCGGAAAACAAGCAATCCTTCCAGTATAAGATGTGGAAATTTGTGGTGTCGCCGCCATTCGAATACGCCATTATGACTTTGATTGCCCTCAACACTGTGGTGCTGATGATGAAGGTGAGTGACGGCGCGTATTCCCTCCGAGAGAACGCGACATCGCACAAATTGAAGAGGAGAGCTGACCCCAACGATATATTTGCAAAAGATCGTGTCACCGTAGTCACACAATTACTTTTTCACACAGGGGCAGGTCCTTGGGGATTTAGGAACTGCATTTCCTTGGGCAGTCTTTGTGTGAGATGAAAATCGGTTTGATGAACTCAAACTTTTGTATGTGATAAATATCCGAAGAACACAGAAATCAGGAAAGGGGGGTGGTGGGGGGGCAAATTTGTCACGGCAGTGTCGATGATCAAGTTGAGCGGCTCCCATTTCATCCCAAAGACATTTTCAAGCAACAGGCTCCCGTGCTCCTTATTCTTAAATGGCGTGATCTTTTTCTCGTTATTTTCTTGGAAATTTGAGGATAAGAAATAACATGGGAATGTTTTACTGAGATGTCGATTTAAATTTATTTTTTTTTTTTGCAACAGAAATAGCGCGTGTTGTTTTCTTGAATATTTCTCGTGTGATGGCGTGCCATTATCACGCTTCCGTTTGTACGCCGACGATCATACGTTGTGCAGCCTTGGGATGAGGCATCACAAGTGAAGTGTGAGAAAAGGGACCCCGACTGGCCAGTGCACACATCGCAACGTACATTTGACACGTTGCTGAAGTTCCAGTTGAGATTGAGGGAGCCACTTTCTCCCCTCGCACCGCTTGGCATTGGAACGTTGCAGATTGTACACACGTTGAGTTGTTCCCCCAAATGGTTTTCGACTTTTGCCTTTTCCTCCCCAGTTTTACGGCGCGCCGGAGCTCTACGAGTCCATGCTGAAATACTTGAACATCGTCTTCACTGCCCTCTTCACTCTTGAGTGCATCCTGAAGATTATTGCCTTTGGTCCACTGGTGAGAATGTGCTCCTTTGCACTCTGCAAAACACGGCTCCGTCTATTTTTTTTTTCGTATTTTTGTTTTTAATGAATATTTTTCTCCGGTCCAACTCTGGAAACGCAATCCCAGAGACTGCTAAAATCATCGGCTTGTTTCGATCGCCAGCCTCTCCTGGTGAATCTTAAGAAAGCCGAGCAAATTAGGAAACAGTCGCAAAGTGCAACTTAGGGAAACGTTTTGGTCTCACATTCAAGACCGAGATGTCAAATTACTCAGACCAACAAGCGCAGCTCGGAAGGCAAGTATTCCAAGGCACAACGCCTGGCATTTCCACGCGGCGCCATCTGCTCTGCATGGGGTGCGGTTCCGTGTCCTCATTACAGAACGCTCTCACCCTGTAGGAATTGGATCTGCAAAGTACGACGCCAGGCTCTACTTTTATCCAGCATTTGCTCGACACTGCATGTTAAAGTCGACGATTTAGTTTTAATGACTCCCGAATGAAACCTAATGCGTGTCTTATGGAGAGATTCATGAGGATTTCGGTCGGGAGCTGTCGGATTCGGACGATTTTTTTACTGCTCACAATAATTGTATTTATTTATTTTTTAAAGAATTACCTGAAGGCAGCCTGGAATGTGTTTGACTTTGTGACGGTGCTGGGAAGCATAACAGACATCCTGGTGACAGAGATTAAGGTAAGGCTAACCCTCAAGATCGCCAATCCCTCGACGGGAACGTGAGTCGAGCGTGCGGCGTATGCTAGCAAGCGCAGCACTTTAGTTCAGATAAGCATGTGCGATTAATGACGAATAATTGAGTTCCATATTCTTGGGGTGAATTATTACTTGGCCAACAAAAAGACGTGTCGGTTGAAGTGGTCAACATGACAATGGCATGATCCAAACGGTTTTCTAGTTTCTGTACACGAGAGGCTGAACGAAGCTGAAAGTCGTGGCTTTCCATCACTTGGACCATCCCGCCTTTTGATTCCTCATTTTCGGTGCCGTAATGTTTCAAAGAAAAAATCAATCATAAAAGTCATGCAAATGTAAGCACGTGTCATGCATTTACGACTGCACGACAATTTCTTCGGTCAGAAAAGGCGATCACATGAGAAATGAGGCTCGTCATGGAGCGATTGACGGAACGGAGACCGAGGCAGGTTCTTGCGGCGCGGTTCCGTGCGGCGTATGGACTTTCTATCTTTGTGTGCCTTTCTCATCATGTGATTGTGGCTCTGTGCTCTGTCTCTTTTCTCTCACGTGCCGTTCGCTGTTTCTCTTGTCACTCTCTCCATCATCTGCTCTGCCTTTCCTGGCGCCTGTGCCCTCACTCTGCCCCTCCCCCCGTGTCGCAACTGACACAGACGGTAAGTGGCTTTTCTTGTCGGCTGCTGATTCTTTCGTTTTTGTTTTTTGTTTTTTTTCCTCACGGTGGTTTGTTTTCTCTTGCTTGGAAAAGTCAAATGTTTGTTTTTTTTTCCAATGTGAGACGTTGCTGAGACTTGAGGTGACAACGTCGACGTCGTCCTGGATCCCAATTTGATGAATGTCATCAGTGAGCCTTAATATTTAAGGAGACTGCTAAAATAAGATTTGGTGTTGTCTGATTTTCTCTTTCTGCTTTACTCTTGACTTGGGGATGATGTTGAATTTTGACTACAATGTTGGGGTGAATAGTTATGTCATAATTATTATTATTATTATTGTTGTAAAATCCCAGCTGAATGAATGTTGAATTATATGTCGGGGTTTGGAGTGTGGCGGTAAACTAAGCAGTGAAGACTTGATACTCATTGAACTCATTTAATGCCAGCCATTTTTCTCCAATTGTGACAGCCATTTTTTTTTTTTTTTTTGTGACCAGTTGACAAATTTTTGCCACTCCTTCTATCTTGTGGTTATTTATCATTCGGAAAATCATTCCCAAAGTCTTGCTACTTACAGAGGAGCCGCGCAAAGCCCTTCGTTAAAAAACAAAAGCAAAACTAATTTTATGTTTTGGCACTAAAACGATGAGGTTCTTGCAAACGTAATTTTTACGTTTTGGCATTAGATGAGTTAAAATCATCTCTCCATGGTACTATGATACGAATAATGAGGTCAACGGGGTTTGAGTCATTTCCACGGTTACTCTGAATCGACGACTGTCCTGTTGATTTGCTGTGTGTTGTTCTCAGTCGCTTGAAGGTGATGCGCACTTGACCAATGAAAGGAAAGCCGTTTGTCCTCAGGTTGTTTGGCAGTAAACCTTTTCCCCGTTTCCATTCATCACCTCCAGGACAAGATGATTAACCTGAGCTTCCTGAGGCTGTTCAGAGCCGCCCGGCTCATCAAACTGCTTCGGCAGGGCTACACCATTCGCATTTTGTTGTGGACGTTCGTGCAGTCCTTCAAGGTGAAGAAAAAACGCATCCCTTCTCATGCACATTTGAATACGGAGTGGAAAGGCAGGTTGTATGGCGTTACTGTCTTGACGTTGAAAATGCAGATCACGCAGGTGAGTATTTATGCGCTAGAGATAAGAAAGCAACTCCATCAGTTTGCTCTTTACCCACTGTGACTTTTTTATTTGTATTTTTTTGAGAGAGAGAAACACCACAAGCATCCGAGAGACTAAAAAGGTTGTCGAGGCGCACTGCAAACTGGGTTTACTATAAAAAGTCGCAAGCTTGCCCTGACAAGGCCTCCGTCGATATTTTCTCCTCACGCCGGTTTTCCATTTTAAATCCCGGAGGAATTTAGAGCGGGTTTAACGTCAGTGGGGAGAGCTTTTACGAAAATCAACAGTAACTGCGGCGTTAGAAGCTGGCTGTTTAATGACAGCAAATGTCTCGTTCTCCCTCAACTGATATTTGAACGAATCAAGCCAGCAGGTAAGGGTTGACTGTTGAAATTGTCAAACGAGACTGGCAAATAGGTGGCTGCTGAAGGCTCTGTCGGATTTGTTTGTGTGCAAAGAGATGCAGAGGCAAGACTCGCGTGCCGACGTCGTCAAATGGAGACAGAAAATCAGAAGCCGGCACTGTACTGGACTGATTTGTTTGTGTTTGCCTCTCTAGGCCCTGCCATATGTTTGCCTGCTCATTGCGATGCTCTTCTTCATCTACGCCATTATCGGAATGCAGGTGAGTGCTTGCGCGCTTTTCGGAATGGACGTTCCAATTCATGTTCCTGTTAAATGAGAGCCATCGCACCCCTGCCACATTTACTCCGCCGTCATAAAATCTTCCAAACACACGGGCTAAAATAAGTTCTGGTCCATAGTTGAACTTTTTGTCCAGAATGACAAAATTCATGTTTGGCGCACACCGCTGCTCATCACCAGAAGAACAGCGAACCAACTGCGAAACGTGATGGGGGGGCGATTTTTTTTGATCTGGATCTTGGACAAGGAAGGAGAAATGAGGCCAAAGTTGAAAATAACCGTCATTTGTAAACCTTCGGACTTCCGCTAAAAAGCAAAACACATTGTCAGAAAAAAAAAAAAAAAAAAGCCTGTCAACAGACAAAATATAGTTTATTTTTTTGAGTGTCATTTAAAAAAAAAGGCTGCTTGCACTCTTTCTCTCCAACATTTTCTCATCATTCAAGATCTGCTACAGACAAAGAAAGACAGAAGTCAGATGATTTTTTCATAAGCGGCCTCTTTATTGTCGTTCAAATAAATAATCAACGCTGAAAATTGCCAAGGTCGTTTTCGCCGCAACAAAGTGCTGGTCTCTTGCCTCGTTTTAATCTTACGTCAAGTTGTCATCGGCGTTACGAAGTTACGATGCCAAAGAGCCTCACTATCATCCAAATGTTTCAACACTTCCAAAAAAAATATATTTAGAAAGCAACTTTTCACTTTTTAAGATGATTCCCTCCTGTTGCAGGTGTTTGGGAACATCGAGCTGAATGAAGAGACTGCAATAAATCACCACAACAACTTCCAGACCTTTTTCCAGGCTTTAACACTTCTCTTCAGG
>CAAKHF010009369.1:0-10110 GCA_901007745.1 Hippocampus kuda
GGACAGTGTTGACAGGCACACCATTCTCCGCTTCCTCCAAGGAGGGTGTACCCAGCAGCGAAAGTCCCCGAGGGGCAAGTAGGCTCCCCACTGCCTGCTCTTCTCATCGAGAAAATTTTGTTGATGGCATCAAGAGACCAGCCAACCAATTCCATGATTGTTTTGAGGATGAAAGTACGACAGGAGGCTAGGAAAAGTCAGACAAAGACAGCACACGGACTGAGTGGCGAGCAGGGAAAGGTGGGGGTGGGGCGGGGGGACAGGACGAGAAAGCAAAAGCGTCCGCCTTCGTCGAGAGCCAAGCAAGAAGAATTTAAACCCTTCTGCGTTGACTTTTTTTAACAACACATCGGAAAAAAGGCTCCATACTGGAATGGTGGCTTTAAAGTGTAATATCAAAGTCATTTCTGAATAGTTTTTTCTTGCGACCACTCAAAATGTTCAGTGGCGTCAGACCTATCCATACATATATAGTTTCTATTTACTTATTTAGGTTGGTGCCCTCTATGGACAATAAAAGCAATAAAAAGCAGTATTGTGCTATGGGTAAAAGTAACTATCATCTGCATATACAATAAAAAAAAAACATTGAATTTGGAATATTCAATATGGACAAGTTAGCGCCTTCAACATGTTAATAAATCATGAAGATCTATTTTTGTTTGTTTGTCAATACTCCTATTTTGGGATGTTTTGGCACAGAAGGGTTAATTAAAAATGTTGGCAATTTTTGGTCAGAAAATGTTATCTGATGTTGGCTATAAGACATTACTGATGACTGACATTTGCCATGACAAGTCTGGCATTTGTTACAAAACGTTTGGGATTGGGGAAAAAGGTGATGTTCATGAGAAGTGTGATATTTGTCTGACAAGTTTGACCTTTGTTACAAATTAAGTTAATGTTGGGTATAAAAAGCACAAATGGAATCAAAAAGAGGATTGACAAATACATTCAAAATCGTGTTGAAAATGTGTAGAAAATAATCAATAGGGTTTGTCGTTTCAGATCTTTTTCTCTGCAACTCAATAACAAAAAATGGCAATTAAACCGCATCGATGCCACATAAAAGATGTCAACTTTGAAATCACACCACACGTAATTTGTGTTTTATTATTATTCATAACGGCTGCATTGTGTGCAATCCAAAAGGGACAAAATGGGATTGAGCGAGCGAACGTTGCGATAAAAGGCAGCGGTGCAGCGAGGAGCACTCATAGTGCCTGAGATAAGGCCGGCATCTTAAAGAAGAGTGCAGATAAGCTTAATGAGCACGAAGCAGAAGCGTGTTTAAACTCGACGCCTCGCCTCTGACATCAATATGAGATGGTAACGCAATACTGTATTCATCATTCATGTCACAGCTCCGCAATGTTGAACCAAAGAAAAACAAAATGCGGATGCACACGGCTGCATGATTTCAACATGACAATTTCATCATATTTCTAAACATTTGTTCCAAAGTCCAAGATAAACATTTATTATCTGTGTAAATTACAATTTAATGAGATGTTGTTTTTAATTAGAATTGCCAACAGCAGGCCAGTGGTCTGTCTGATAAACGTAAAACAATAAAGCACCCCAAATAGTACGAATGTGTGATTCTAAGTATGATGCTTTGATTGAAAACAAATAGTCGGACATGTTTGCTATCAAAAATCTGATGGTGAGTTAAAAAGGTGTTATTTTTCACTTCCGGTTAAGAAACACAACTTAAAAATTGAAAACCTAACTCAGGATGAAAATCGGTGGCATTTAGTGGAAGAATTGTGATGTTTGTCATGAAGTTTGCCATTTTTATGAAAACATAATTTGTTTTCACACCAAAATGTCAATCTTTTTTTTTTTTGAAGTGTCAATTTGCAGTTCAAATTGTACCACTTATGTTGCATTGTCACGTGCGCACGCACTATAATACCACACAAGAATCTATCAGTGTTCAACATGGAGCCTCCTTTTTTCTTTGATGTCTCTGGAGAACGTTCTGGCAGGAATATGCATGGCTTACACATGTTGGAACTTCTCTCTCTTTGTTGCTCTTCTAATCATCCTACAGATAAAGACAAAAAAAAAGGCGACAAATACAAAAAAAAAGATGTAATGAGTTTTTATGACGGCAGACGTTCCCTTAGCAGCCATGTCATTAAGCGGGAATTAAACTGTTGTTGAGATTTCGTTTGGCAAGCCCAATTGCAAAAGCAATGTGATTTGTGCCAAAATAAGCAACAAATGAAAAGAGGTGGTTGATTGTGGTAGTATCCTAACTGACAATAAGTGTACCCTCTTAAAGGGTTCACACAGGACACATTAATAGATTATTAATTATGTTGTTATTAATAAATAAAACTACAATTTTCAACACGGTGACACAAAATGTTACTTTTTTTTAAATCAAATGTATTTTTTTGTTTTCAAACCAAACATTATCTTTTTAGAACATTTATCAGACTTTTTGTACCACACACCCAATCCTTCAATGTTGTACTCAAGGTCAAACTTTTAGTTTTTGTCCCAAATGTCACACATTTTGGGACAAAACATCAAACCTGATGTACAATTGACTTGAGTAACCCATAAAAAATACATTGCATCTTTATCACCCAAATGCTAAATGCGGTTCTAGTGCTGCAAAGCCTTCATGACTACCCGTGGCACGAACGAGTCACCCACACATTTGTGGTCCCGTCTTGCTTCCTTCCCCGAGACCTCAATGACGGTTGACTTGTGAGAAGACGTTTATCGCTACCCTCAGGCCACCCGTGTTAATCCCACAGAAAAAGACGTCATGAAATGGAAGCGCATCGAGGGATTATGGGAAGAGAAGCGGCATCCTGCACTGCGGCTGCGAAGCGAGGAAAAGTTGTTGGTCAGGTGAGAATCGAAAATGGTAGAGAGGCATGAATTAACCATGACGGGAAACACCGAAGCGACCGAGATATGCACTTAATATGAACCACATAGCAACATGATCCGTTTTGAATTTTATTGGGGGGGTTCCCACCGCAGTCATGCTCACATCCGGCATTTTAACTCCTCCCGGACAGGGAAGGCATCTGCTGCCCTAATGCCACCCTTGTGAAACACTCCCTTTTCGGGTTCACACCGCATGCTTTTTGTACTGGGAATTTTCCATCCATCTTAGTGGGACTACTCTCTGAGGCTTTCCACATTTATTCATGCTCACTTCGCTCGGGGTGAAAAAAAAAATTCTCACATTCTTGCTAAACAAAAGTTGGACACCTTTTCACTATTTTTTTTTAGGGAGAAATTGGATTCGAAGCTTCAACCGCAAACATTTTCTATCTTAAAGAATCTTCCCATCATCCTGTTACTGTTGTTGATGTTGAAACAATGAACATTTGCTTTCTCTGATGAGATGCAATAATAATAATAAAAATAATAATAATAATAATAACAATAATAATCATAAATGCATTTTTTAAAACAATTTAAAACTATTAATTGCCAAACGGTTAGCACATCCGTCTCACAGTACAGACGTCCGAGTTTCCTTCCCAGGGTCCAGTCTTCCTGTGTAAAGTTTGCATGTTCTCCCAAACACCACCCACTTTTGCTTTGCATAAGACAGACACAGACCATAGGAGGTGACGATCTGATTTTTTCACACACAGAGCACATTTCTACTTGGTCTGCAGCAATTCTTGGAACACACTTCCAGTCCAGATCAGTCTGGACCAGTGGTTCATAACCTTTTTAGAGGTACCGAACCCTAGCAGTTAATATGCACGTTCACCGAACCCTTCATGAGTGGATTTATTTATTTATTTTTTACAAATTCAAATTTTTTTTTAAAAAAACGCATTTATTAACAACAGAAAAAAGTAAATAACATTTCAGGAGATAAGTATACTTTTTTCTCCTTTTTTTTTTGTATGACGTACTATCACGACAGTCACACTTTGACGACGAAGCGAACTAAATTTCCCACGGCACTGATTGGACAAGTAATGTCATGTGATCATCTGCAGCCAGTGATGGCCAAGCGGGCGTGTCATAACTAATTAACATATTGAGTCGCGTGTGTCTCACCCTGCATGGCGGAGGCTCCGTCGAACCTCTGGGTTTCGATCGAACCCAGGTTAAGAAACACTGGTCTGGACAATAAAAACAATGAGGAGATATTCCTTCAAGGAAAGCTCAGTGAGTAGACAACTCCTACTTGAGTAATCAAAATGTCCAAAAGTTCGATGATCATTCTGAAAATTCACAATGGAAATAGAGGCTGCAGGAATATCGTTCACCTACCTACAATTATAAGCACGACTACTTGAAGCAATTCAGAAGCCCCCTACCACAGAATACTACTTATTGGACGGAAAGCCTTGCGTTGTTAAATATTGCTCTGCTTCCCTTTTTCCCCATAATTGCGCATTAACGGTCGGCTTGCTGAGCGCGTCTGTAAATAATGAGCCTTGAGGGAGAGGGAGTTCACGGCGGGCCGGCCAAATCCATCTCACCTCCAGTCGGGGAGGGTGCGGGAGGGGGAACTGCTGCAACTCACTTTTCTGCTGGTGACTGTTCGCCGGTCTAATTGTTGGAGTGGGACCGAATGCAGGGAAAATGGAGAAAGAGGCTTGTCCAAGTGGGCCATGTTAGTTTTAAAATTGAGCCGGGATGAATCGTGCATCCGTCACTGAATTTTATTTCAACCAGTGACATTACAGGTGCAGAGACACACAATACAGTGATAATATGATCCATTAGAACAGGGTCCACCGGTAGCTCTTGGGCTGGTCCCAAATCGATCGCGAGGGGTGTCGAGTAAAAACAATAAAAAATAAACATTTTTATGTCTGTGCATGTTTGTAATATATTTTTGAGTTCATGCAAACTGCAGCCTAATCATCCTATCAGTCTCAATTTCACAAAAAGGCTTAAAAAAATCTAATCAAATCAAATAAAGTAGGTCACCTTTAACTGCGTCACCGGACGTTGTTACTGCTCAGCAGTCTGCAATTGCAGATTGCGATCACAGCTGTTGCGATGTAGCTTTTATCATTATTATTATTATCAGCAGTCATAGTTCGTTTCGTGTACAATTCACAATTAAATTCAAAGAATGACAATCTGGAGGGCTAAGAGAGCATTTTAAAACGTTATGCGTGAGCTATGATCCTAAACAGGTTGCAAAAGTGCGTCGCATGGCTCTGCGTCAGGTCTCCCACGAAGGTAGGCAGTGATTTTGTCACGTTTCGGTTTGTGACCAACAGGTGGCACTGTGGGGCTTTTCCCCCTGCAGCTGCACACCTGTTGGTAATTTGGCAATTAGGGCTATAAAAGGACTCCCAGCCCGACCACTCACTGTCGGGTCATTGTTTGCTCTAGCTACTGTCATGTTTGTTTGTTTGCTGTACTCAGGTTTGTTTTAGTCATGTTTTGGTTGCTGTTATGTTTCATCTTAAGTCATGGTTTTGTTTGTTACTTTGGACTTTGTTTTGGATTTAGTTTTCTTTGTTTTAAATACACTTCTTCAAATACACCCTGCTCCTCCCTCCTGCCTGCTTTTTGGGGTCCACCACCACCTTGCAACGTGACAGATTTCCTTTGAATAACTACTACCCATATTGAATGATCTTTGAAGACCCGCATAAAAGTCTTCTGTGACAATATAAACACTGAACCTACCAAAAGAAGACTCTTCTTTCACCAGAAAGTTTTCTTCTGCCTTTTTCTGCTCTTGATTTTTCCCAAAAAGGCTGGTTTCTGACCAAGAAGCAGTGAACACTAACTACAGTTTAAAAAGCAAAAGAAACATGTTAAGAAAATCACTTTTGACGCTCTTATATTTTGCTTTTGTGACACCTCAAACTATAAAATAACAAAAACAAGAGAAAGAGCTTTTGCTTAAATTTGTCCAACACTCTGGTTTGGCTCTTCTCTCTCTCATGATTGACGTGTCAAGCCGAGATTCTTTATCTTTATATTACATGACATGTACATTTAATTTGCTATATAAGTGGTGCAGAGACATCAAGTATTATATACTGTCAATATGAGAAATGTTAAAATTATAGGTGTATAATTATTAAATCTGATGTAAAAATGCTACATTAGACGCATGACTTTGGTATATTGCCGATATCCTTCTTTGTCTCTCAACAAGTGTCTGATAATAAAATAAGCTTTAATCGTCATCCAGCCTTATTACTGACATTCAGTTGTACTGTCGACTCGTAAATCACAACCTCACTGAAGTGTCAAGGTGACCGGCAGCTCAAGGAGCTGATCTCTTGGATTGGTTCCTGTGACAAGTACTTTGCTGATATGACAATACTGTATGAGTGCCAATGAATATCATCTTTTTAATTACATTGCCTGTGCTCTAAATTCATCCTTATCACAGTGAGAGTGAAAGGGACAATCTAATTGTAATATATTGACAATTAAACGAAAAATGTTAGAATTGGTATTTCAATGAGCAAAAAATAACACTCCCATCACATTTTACTTTCTAAAAATATATGTACAGTTATGTTATTGCCCCCCCCCCCCACTTCATCAATCAAACATCCATTTAGTGCCTTGCTCTGTCTGGTGTGACCCCCTTGGACACCTGGGGGCCTTATAAAATAGATGTACTGTTTATTGGGACGTCTCAACCCCGTCATCATTACAGCACTAATATTGGTCATTCTGAACACATTCATCCATTGTCTAATCCATTCATCCTCACAAGGGTCGTGGGCATGCTGCAGCCTGATTCAGCAGTCTTCGGGCAGGAGGGTGGGGGGGGCACCCTGAACTGGCTGCCAACCAAGGACACATATAGACAAACAACCATTCACGCTCGCAATCACATTTAGGGACAATTCAGAGTGTTCCATTAAACTGCCATGCATATTTGCGGAATGTGGGAGGAAGCTGGAGTACCTAGAGAAAACCCACGCAGGCTGGCGCTGGAATCGAACCCTGCACCTCAGCACTATGAGGCGGACATGCTAACCTGTCGTCCACCATCCCGTCAGAATGTAGCACCGTGACTGATGTCATACTGTATTGTCTGTCTGCATGTGATGCTGCACTGTGTTTAATCTGGTCCTTGAAGGGATATAGCAATGCAATATAAATGCTACTTGGCATCAGTATCATGTTAGCAGAATGAAAGGCTACATTAATTGGTTATTTTAAATGCACATGGTGCAATTCTCTTGTTTTTTTTGATTTTGACAGTAAACTTCAACTGGGTGTTGTAATAAATACCTTGCAGCGTTTGCCAAACTGCTGCTTACTGTGAAGTGAGGCGAGTCAAGTTCATTGCCACTCGACAGTGCTGATATCTCAAGTCTGCGCTGGCCAGTCAAAGCAATAAATTAGTCAAACAAAGGCTCATATTGCAAAAATGTTGTACGTATCTCTCAGCACCATTGTACATTTTGGATTCCTATTAATACCCTTGCTCGTAGGGCTAAATTCTGTGTGTCCAGTGTGAAGGCAGACCAGCAGGAGGGAGATCCTCAAAACCTCCTTTACGCCGTCTCCCAGGAAATACGCACATCCATAAAACAGGTTTCCACTGTAATCATCCACCAGTTTGAAGCGTGAGAGGGTATCCAGGTGGCTCATGTTGTGGTTTATAGAACAGCACCGTATGGGGCCAGCCCTCTGATGTCAGCGGGGACCCATGCAGGTGGCGGGCCCACCGCAGTCTCCTCATTAAGCAAGTCGCATCGACACAATGAATGCACTCAAAGTGAGGTTGAGTTGTGACGTCTCTGCCACTTTCCAGAATTCTGAGCATTGCTTGTAGCTTAAACTTATCTTCTTCATGCAGACCCCATTCTTTGTGATGGAGGGGAGGTAGCAAGGGGTCCCTGCTGGCCTCCTCTGCTGCTTGTTCGACAATCAGCTGCCAGCTCACCTTACCCGATGCAATCTTCTCCCCAAAATGTCTCCAGAGTGGTAGCTAAGAGCTGATTTCCAGATGAATTACCAACTAGCATTCATTTGCCAGTGTTGGTAAGTAAAGCATTATATGAGACAGTTTCTGTTGAACACACCTTTGATGGGCTTGATGTTTCAGCAGTACCTCGGTTTTTGCCATTGGCAAGCTTTCATTGCCTGTTAGGAGGTCCTTTTCAGTCTTCTTTTTTTTTTCATAACATACTACATCACATACCTTGTTATGATCGCAGGGTTTGGACAGGTGTGATACCGGTTTGGCCGCTGTGTACATGTCTGATGTTGCCCACCGTGGTCCAATGAATGATCAGGGAGTTTGTGTGAATGCTCAGACGGATGGAAAATTAGAGGGAACATGGTTTAGCATACAAATAAATGGAAACTGGATGTTAATTTGCGGATGGGTCAGTCATCGAGTGAGTACAAAGACAGCGGCAACTTTTTCCAGCTACGTTCAAAAGAGGGAATAATGACGCTATTACACGGCGGAGCGTAAAACAGCCAAACAGCTTGAAAGCTTGTATTCGCTTCTGTGTGGCCTCTCGCTGAAAGCTGTTTGGTTCAAAGGAGTTCCCCATATTGAAGGCGAATAAAGACGCACACACGCACACTATTATTGCTATCCGCATCGAGGCCTGTTAATGGCCACCTTATAATGGTCGCTTTCCTTCTCCTCTGGGTGTGTGCGACACTTCATTTTACGCATGAGATCTTGTTGCCATTGGTGGTGAGATGGATGATGTTACGATGGAAAGACAGTCATAAATAAACAAAAACTCAGCCCCCACTACCAGTCACACCAATCAACATTAAATTGGGCGAATGCCACATTCATTACATGATTCACAAAAAAGTCTGAAGAACCGATGCCTGTAAATACACAGAAAGTTGGCCATTTTGGTTTGAAATGACTTTTCAGGGGTTCAGAGTTTAGAAAAATTTGCCCCAAACAGCAGTTTTATCAACAAAAATGAAATTGGGTGAGCGTCTGTATCATATCAGGGGACACGAAAAAGTGTCACGGACCCATGGCCAAGCGCAGGCAGTCCATCATTTTGGTATGAAGCAGCTTGATCAGTTCCAGGATACTGAGAAAATTTGAAAAATATTCGTCCCTGACACAACTGTGCCTGAACAACATGAAATTGAGTTATGTGTGGCATGACATGATGCACCAAAGAGTCTCAAGGACCATTGCTCAAAATCAAACAAGAAGTCTGGCATTTTGGTTCGAGATAGCTTGATGATCATTTCCAGGATTATTGTAATGTTCGAAAAAAATTAGCCCTGAGACAGGTGTGAAATTGGGTGGGCATGTCTACTAGGACATGACACAAGGAATCGTCTCAAAGACCCATGTTCAAAATAGAACAGAACCTCAGCCATTTTGGTCCAAAACAGCTTGATAATCATTTCAAGAATTCATTATAACCAAGTTTGTTTGTTGTTTTCATATATATGTGTGTGTGTGTGTGTGTGTGTGTGTGTGTGTGTGTGTGTGTGTGTGTGTGTGTGTGTGTGTGTGTGTCGATAATATATATATGTATGTATGTATAAATATATATATTTTCCCCCCAAAATTGAGTAGGAAATAGGCCATTTCGGCTTGAGACAGCTTTATGATCATTTCAAGGATCAGCCATCAAAAAGTAGTGAAATAAGTGGACAAAAAATAACTCTGCCCCAAATTGGCTTCACCAATCGATTCTTCACTAATCGGTCAATACGAAAAGTTCATCTCAATACTTTGTTATGTACCCTTTGTTCTCCTCTAGAACAGTGATGTTTTGGGGCTGTCGTTGGGCAACACGAACTTTCAACTCCCTCCACAGATTTTCTATGGGGTTGAGATCTGGAGACTGGCTAGGCCACTCCAGGACCTTGTTATGCTTCTTACGAAGCCACTCCTTTGTTGCCCTGGCTGTGTGTTTGGGATCATTGTCACGCTGAAAGACCCAGCCACATCTCATCTTCAATGGCCTTGCTTATGGAAGGAAATTTTCACTCAAAATCTCTCGATACATGGCCCCATTCATTCTTTCCTTTACACAGATCAGTCGTCCTGGTCCCTTTGCAGAAAAACAGCCCCAAAGCATGATGTTTCCACCCCAATGCTTCACAGTGGGTATGGTGTTCTTTGGATGCAATTCAGTATTCTTTCTCCTCCAAACACGAGAACCTGTGTTTCTA
>CAAKHF010009374.1:0-12973 GCA_901007745.1 Hippocampus kuda
TAGATATAAACACATAACACGGGGTAGGACTAGATAAGTTCTTTACTTCTTCCTACTCCCTTGAACATAATAACTGTGTTGAATGATGACTGATTTCTCTTTCCTTTTTACTATTTTATTTACCTTATTTTCTGTCAAATTATTATTGTATGTTTTTTGTTCAATAAACAAACCAAACCAAACCAAACCAAACTTCGGGCAGAAGACAGACTATACCAAGTGTGCCCAACCAGTCGACTGTGGTCGACCAGTCGATTCCAAAGCGACCGCAAGGTGTGTCGGGGAAAAAAAAAAGTTTAGTTTTTTTTGTTTGTTTTTTGTTTTTTTTTTAATGACATGACAGGAAGTCAGTGTTGCCAATTTAGCGACTTTGATGCTATATTTAGTGAGTATGCAGACTCTCTCAAGTGACTCTAAAAAAAAAAAAAGTGGCTAGTGACAATCGAGCAACTTTTTCTCGTGTTATTGGAGACTTTTGGAGTCTGTGTGGTGAAATCACGTTGTTCTCAATGAGCAGCGCCGGGTGCTGTTGTGGCCCCTCCCCCAAAAGAAAACCGCTGCTGGCTGATCACAGCAGGTTTACAATCCGGGTTGGATGTCAATGTAAAACTTTTCTTTGTCTAAAATAAAAAACCATCAACAAATAAAAATTACAAAAGAACAAAAGATAAGAGAAAAAACATCGGCTCCCAAGAAAATCAGATGCGCTGATGACATCATTTAGCAACATTTTGGACAGCCAACAGCTAATTTCCTTACCGATGAGTTGGATATGCTGATGGAAGTTGACCGCTGTTAACAGTAGCGAGCAGCTAGTGATTACAGCGGTTATCACCCCGAAACATCAACAAGGCTGAGAGGTAACAAGCCAAGAGCGACCATTTTCACCCCAAGTGGGAGCAAGATTATTTTTTTGTTTATTCTCATTCAAAGCCTGTTTTGATTTGCAATGCAACGGTGGCTTTGGTGAAGAAAGCGAATCTGGAGCGTCATTTCACAATGGTACACAGGAGCTACGAGACGTAAACGTGCAAAAGTGCATGTAAACGTGCCACAAAAGTGCGGGATTTGAAAGCACAGCTTGCAGCACGGCAGTCAATCTTCACTAAACTGAAGATGCAGAGCAAGGCTGCAACTACAGTATTGCTTTGTATCGGGTCAGTCACGTGCTTGTCAAACATAACAAGCCATTCAAAGATGGCGATATTGTGAAGGAAGCCTTTCTCGAGGCAGCGGATGCCTTTTTGATCACTTTAAAAATAAAACAGAGATCGTGGACGCTATTAAAGGAGTGCAACTCACCCGCAATACTGCTACAAGGTGATGTGAGGGAATGGCTGTGGATGTGGAGGAACAACTCAGCAAGGATATTGATGCATGCGAGTGATTTTCCCTCCAATTTGACCAGTCGACTGATATGGTGAATGGGGCACAATTGTGTGTTTTCAACAGAATGACATGAGCACCAATGAAGGGCTACTCACCATTTTGCCATTAAAAGGACACACCAGGGGTGAGGATATTTTTAATGCTTTCATGGGATTTGTTAGCAGAACAAAACTGCCGCTCTTCAAGCTGATCTCCATCACAACTGATGGGGCACCGTCTATGGTGGGCCGCATCAGTAGGTTCATTGCAATATGCAAAGACAGTGAACCTTTCCCGGATATCCTGAGTTATCATTGTATAATTCCCCAGCAAGTGTTGTGTGGAAAGATTTTAGATATGATGCATGCAGTTAAAATCTTTCTTGGATGAACAGGTCATGGAGGTTTTTCAGTCACGTTTTAACATGGTGCATAGCACAGTGGCAGCCCTGTAATGAGTTTTTAATGATACCATCCAGGCAAATGTCACTGGAGATTACATGTGTCTTGTTTTGATGGATTTGACTGCAGCATTCGACATGGTGGACCACAGAATTCTGCTGGCTCATTTTGAGCACCAGGTGGGCATTAGTGGTAGCACTCAAAAGTGGTTTAGATCCTATTTGGCAGGCAGGATTTTTTTTGTGTTAGCCTTGGTTGCTCTGAGTGCCAATTTGCCTCTCTGTTGTATGGTGTTCTACAGGATTCTATTTTAGGGCCCCTGCTGTTTTCACTGTATTTTCTGCCCATAGGTCAATCCTAAGAAAAAATGGTATTTCCTTCCTCTGCTCTGCGGATGTCAGTCAGATCTATGTCCTGCTAAGAAAAAAGGATGCTTTTTCCTTAATGCCTGTCCTTCATCCATCCATTTTCTGAACCGCTTGATCCTCAGAAGGGTCGCGGGGGGCGCTGGAGCCCATCTCAGCTGTCTTCGGGCAGCAGGTGGGGGAACACCCTGAACCTGTTGCCAGCCAATTGCAGGGCGCATATAAACAAACAACCATCTGCGCTCACACTCACACCAAGAGACAATTTATAGTGTTCAATCAGCCTGCCATGCATATTTTTGGAGTGTGGGAGGAAACCGGAGTACCCGGAGAAAACCCACGCAGGCCCGGGAGAACATGCAAACTCCACACAGGAAGGCCGGAGCTGGGATCAAACCCACGACCTCTGCACTGTGAAGTCAACGCGTTAACCACTGGACCAAGAAAACATGACCTGATCACCACCCCTTCAATATACTGTTTTCAAAGATCCCTATCAGTCATGAGCCCTCACCAGGACCACCTGTCCTGTCAAGAGGAAATAAAATGTTTAAAAAGTTGAGTTTTGCTGCATTTTTTGTTTGGTCTATCTAACATTGATAGCTTTCTGGCGGTGTCATAGAATGTGTGGCCACGTATATGTAACTGAAACAAAACTTCAGGTACAATCTGATGTTTCACCTTCTCAAGGTGCCTGACTTAGTACAGTCTCTGGAACATGTAGGAATGCTTAAATTGACAGGAGAATACACAGAAAGCTAGATTTGACAGGGAGGGCACTAATACTATTTTTTTGCTCCACCCAGAGTGTGTATCTGGAAAGAAGGTACATTAATGACTGACTTAAGTGGATGCAAGAATCCACACAGTAAGAAAAGCACACAACTCCACGTCTCTTTTTATTTCAGCATATGAGGAAATTTGGCCCTTAGTCTCTTCCAAGTAGTATACTAAGACTTACATAAATAGCAGAGTCAATAGTGAACAACAATCTACAATTGGCTATGCTGGGATTTATGGCCTTGTTAGAAAACATGAACTGATCACCATCCCTTCAATATAGTGTTTTCAAAGATCCCTATCAGTCATGAGCCCTCACTTTTCTGCGCCCCTGTGACAACCTTATTAATGTGCCTCAAGCTCCAGCATAACAGAGGGTTATAGTGTGTTATATTGATTCACCTTGAATTACTGTATTTTTAGATACAACATTAAGCCAATTTGACTAAAAAGGGTCATTTGGGGCAAAAACGTCAAGTACCGGTATATTATGTGCATAATTGAACTGATGTTTGGAGAGGTGAATAGGGTCGAATATATTTTGCATACAGAAAATTCCAATATTTATGTGGTTTCATACTCATTTTATGTTTTTAATTATTTAAACATTGCTTGCAATTTATTGATATAATGATGATAAAGTGCTGCACAATAAGTATTCTGATTAGCAACCCTCGAATAATGCCCACCTCAAGTTGTATACACCAATCGACATGTATTATACCCGATTACTTGACATTTTGTGGATATCAGTGAGAAAATTAGAGCTGTCATTATCAAATCTTTTTAGAATTTATTATTCTATCGCATTGAAGAAAGGGTTCCGTCAGTCGTCATCTGTACCTGTCGGTAAAAACAAAAAACAAAAAACAAAAAACAAAAAGGACGTTTCGCTTCTCTCACAGAAGCTTCATCAGCGGTAGACAACTCTGATGAAGCTTCTGTGAGAGAATCGAAACGTCCTTTTTGTTTTTTGTTTTTTGTTTTTACCCACAGGTACAGATGACGACTGACGGAACCCTTTCTTCAATGGAACCTTCCTGTACGACTGAGAGCCTTCACAAGTATTCTATCGCATAAAAGAGTAATCTGATGGATTTGCGTTGACGAATGTTTCCCACAGAGTCTGGCAATGCACATAGAAACACACCTTTTGCATGTCATTGCAAATACCATTTAATATTTGTTAAAGTCAATGTAACGTAACACTGTATTGTATTCATTTAAAAAAAGAAAAATTTTCACATACCGAAAATTTATTTGTAAAAATAAATCAAAAAAATAAATAATTGGTGGGTGGGGGGGGGAGTTTGCCCTGGTGGAGGGAGTGGGTTAGCGAGTGAAGAGTGCATCGGCACTTGCTCAAAGCGAGTGCGCTGACATCTCACTGTCAGAATGAGTATGTGCTTGCCTAACAGTGATTTTCTTTTTTTTAAATGATCCCTTTGTCCATACCCAGTTAAAGTATGCAAAGCAAAAATGTCACCTTTCATATAAGGTGGTCGAGTGGTTAGTCCGTCGACCTCACAATGCAGAGGTGCAGGGTTCGATTCCATAAACATTCGAAGGAAACAATTACAGATTTCTTTTTTTGCTTTCTGCTGTCTATTTAAAGCAGTTTTGATAATTTCCCATTGACATCCATCCATCCATTTTCTGATCCGCCTTATCCTCACAAGGGTCACGGGGCGTGCTGGAGCCTATCCCAGCTGTCTTCGGGCAGTAAGCGGTCAACACCCCGAACCGGTTGCCGGCCAATCACAGGGCACACAGAAATGAAAAACCATTCCTGCTCACACTCTCACAGGGGAGGAAACCGGAGTAACTATTGAAAACCAGCGTGTGCACAGAAAGGCCGGAATCAAACACTGTGAGAGTGGTGTGCTAATAAGTGGCACGCTGTGCCACCTCACCTTGAAATTCTCACCTTTAATTTATTAAACTTGCAAAACCAATCCGTCCACCAATCCATGCATTATCTGAACTGCTTATACTCGTGATCAAACAATATTTTGTCTTTACTACTTTGTATATATCATTGCATGAAACAACTATCATGAAGAAAGATGCTTACATGATTACAATTGTATTCAAGGGTAATGTTGTGAAGAAAATCTGTTCAGAGAGAATGGTAATATGCTACTCAAAGTTAAGAGTCACAACAGCTACGACATGCAACTTCACCCAGAGAATGAAACTACAGACACAGGTAAGCTACGCTAACTTCACACTGAGCACATTGATAATGAAACCCAATAGGAACTATGCTGTGGTCATTATGGACTGAATTGAAACTGGAAACTATACTATTAAAAGAGAAGGATTGTGAACAAGATCAAGATGATTGTATTGTATCAATATGATGCAATACATCCATCCATCCATCCATTTTCTGATCCACTTTTCTAATCCGCCTTATCCTCACAAGGGTCGTGGGGTGTGCTGGAGCCTATCCCAGCTGCCTTCAGGCAGTAGGCAGGGGACACACTGAAGCGGTTGCCAGCCAATCGCAGGGCACACAGAGACGAACAACCATTCATTCTCACAATCACACTTTGGGACAATTTAGAGTGTTCAGTCAGCCTGCCATGCATGTTTTTGGAATGTGGGAGGAAACCGGAGTACCCAGAGAAAACCCACACAGGCCTGGGGAGAAGAGCTGGAATTGAACCCAGTATCTCTGCACTGTGAGGTCAACGCGCTAACCACTGCTCCACCAGGCCGTCTGCACTATATATATATCCAGCAAATGTGTTGTTTTCCTCACAAGACGTGAGTGAAGTGATCTGGGGCTCAGCGAATCAGTTGCAAATGTGACATGTCACAATAATTTAACAAGTGACAGTCACAAAATAAATGTGAATGAATGTATTCAAGAATTTTTTTAATTTAGTCCATCTTTTTCTGGAATATTTTCTGTCGAGAAATTGTGACGAATGAATGGAGGTTTACAATCCTTTGTAAAAATGGTGTTTTTTTTTTATTTAACATTCAAACCTCTAAATTCCAGTAGAGCAGTTAAATATGGCACACAGTGCACCTGCCATTTTGTCAAGCAAACTTTAAGGCTATATTCAAACAAAACCGTATGTTGCTTGCTCACCTCTCCTCCCCTTCCCCCCCCCCCCCCCCCCTTGATTTTCACACCTGTGCAAAGGGGATCCGCAGGTGGCTTATTCCAGCCTCAGGAGTGGAGGCGCTCGTGAGCGATGTCTGTCATCCTGTGGTTAACACTGGTATTACATCTGGCAATGGCTCAGCAACAGTAAACTTTTTTTTTTGAATTCCGAATTTAATCAAGGGCCACTCTGCGTGTGGGTTGGGGCTGTGTGTGGCCCACAGGCCACCAATTGCCTATTCCTTCTCTAACTCATCCAGCGACTTTGGTCCTCTCCTCTGCGCTCAGCTCTTTAGCACTCTCCACAGGTTTTCAGTGGGGACTGAGCTGGCCATGGGCGGAGCTTGAATCTGTGTCTGGTAAACTACAATTTTCAGTCTGAGGGTATGCCTGCAATAAGATAAGATCAGATCAGATATCCTTTAGTTGTCCCACACTGGGGAAATTTACAGTCTACAGCAGCAAGATTGTGGGTAGAAAGAAGAAAAACAAAGTGTTTGCATTCACAAAATAAATGTTTCAGTTTCAACGTACACCGTTCAATTAAGTGTAATATAAATATAGATATAGATAAGGTGGCTGTGCTATTTACAATTGTTTTTCACATCATTTTATGTGATACAATACAAATGGAATTCGAAATCTTAAATAATTCGTATCTGTATTTGTCACTGTATTTGGGGCAAACAATGCATGTAATTTGAAAATCTGATGATTGCATATGTTTCATCTCATATAAGCAGGCACTTTCAATATTCATCCTCACAGTTCATTACATGGGCAGCTGTAAACACACCTGCAAAGGGGAAAAAAACCAACCTATTGATTTTTCTCAATAACATACTCGGTGTGTACTAATGATACATCTATTTCATCAATGTCAGCCCCGCTGTCTAAATACATGTCGACCATTAGACACTGGACTAGCACACATTGATGCACTGACTAAGATGATAAATGCACCTTCTGAGGAAATGAGCCAGAGAAAATGTTGCATTTATTTTGTAATTGCCTTGTGTCATCAAAAATTTGGAGAGGTTTTGAAAAATATGTGGGAAGCAATGGTCATACCATTGCAATTGTAATGTAAAATATCCAATTGCCAATTTTGTTCATGATGACAAGTCTTTGTTCTTTGCAATCAATCTTATGCGGTTATTCGGCAAACATCGAATAAAAATCCCTTACAATATTTCAGGTACTTTTTAGTAGTTTAGTCTCCATGTCAGACCTTGAAATTAACAAACAAGAAGTGCGCGTACATTGTAGTTCCTTTTGGAATTTTCCCCTGTGGACCTCATATGAAAGTTACAGTGCCTTGGGTTTTTTTTTTCTCTTTTTGCATCGCTTATTTCTTCTTATTCTTATTATTGATATATTTACACTTTGTAAACAACAATTGTATACTGTACTTGTAAATGTTTGATTCAAAATCTCAATAAAAATATCAATATCAACCATTCAAAAATAAAACAAACAAAAAAACACACATTGGATTTTACAAGAAAGGAAATCATCTTGACAAGACAGTTTCTGGGTCTAGCCTTTGCAAATGCAGAGTGAAATACAACAGGAACACGACTATTTATCGGAGCATTTCGGCCGTCGCCATGGTATGACAAACCGCAACAAGCTCGAATGAATCAACCACGGCACAGATCAAAAAGTTCTATTCTAAAAGTCGATCATAAATCTCCTCATGCTTATAGAATTACTTATTATTGCGGAGCAGGCAGAGAAGTGTCTTACTGTCTTGTCTTGTCGACCAGCTAATATTTTTGAAAAATAATATGAAAGCCTTTGGTGGCATTTTTTACTGTCACATACAGTTGTTCCTTAATCCTTTCAGGGACAGCGGTTACTACAGTGGACAGCTTATGTTATCAGGTTACAGGGTGTATGAAAAGGTGAAAGAATCACAGTAACAGGATAATTTAATGTGAAAATATCCAAGTTTAATCGTGGTGTTTATTTTTTTGTTCCCCCAAAACAGAATGTTGAATATTGCTCAGATATATGAAACACTTTATCAAAAAGGTTTGCTTCCATTGCTTTTTTTAATGCATAAAAAGAACCAGCTTATTCCGATCATAAGGTAAATTAAGTTATAAAAAGAGAACTAGCTTGCTCTATTTCACTTTTTTATGCTAGAATATTAAGAGAGCTAGCTTGGTCTCATATCAGTGGGTTTTGTTTTTTTACATATTGGAATCAGTAAAGCCGAGTTGGTTTTAAAATCAAATCAAATGCGCATTAAAGCTCAAAAAAGACTAAGTAGGAAAGCAGAGTGCCGGTGGTGCAAAACCAAAATCCAGGTTCATTATGACATATACAAAGACAGTTTTCAAAATCTACAACCAGGAATTGAAAAATGTAAGACGATCATTCTTCTCAGAGGTTGTCAACGGAAACAGCAATAATGCCCGTACATTGTTTTCTGTTGTAGATGGACTGACAAACCTGCAGCATCAGACTCTTCTGAACTGCTGTACAAGTCATGCAATCACTTTACAGCCTTTTTCACAGATAAAAACATTCATTCATTCATTCATTCATTCATATTCCGAACCGCTTCATCCTCATTAGGGTCGCGGGGGGTGCTGGAGCCTATCCCAGCTGTCTTCGGGCAGTAGGCAGGGGACACCCTGAATTGGTTGCCAGCCAATCACAGGGCACACAGAGACAAACAACCATACACGCTCACACCCACACCTAGGGACAATTTAGAGTGTTCAATCCACCTGCCAAGCATGTTTTTGGAATGTGGGAGGAAACCGGAGCACCCGGAGAAAACCCACGCAGGCCCGGGGAGAACATGCAAACTCCACACAGGGAGGCCGGAGCTGGAATCGAACCCGGTACCTCTGCACTGTGAAGTCGACGTGCTAACCACTGGACTACCGGGCCGCCCCAGATAAAAACAGATAAGAGAAAAAGTAAATAGGTCCCTCTCAGGAAAAATCACAATTTACAGTTTGTTCTCTAGTTATTCTTGAACATTTTAACCTACTACAGTACACATCTTTGAAAGAAATAGTTTTAAAGTTTAAAAGACCTACAACATGTTGTATATCAATGGTTCTTAACCTTGTTAGAGGTACCGAACCCAACCAGTTCATAAGCACATTCACCGAACCCTTCATTCGTGAAAAATAAAGATATGATTCAAGTGTTCCTTCAGTTTTGAGTTACTCAAGTTGGCATGACAAATCATGCAGATGGGACACTGACTCCCATTACGTTCCGTGATGCATGTGAATCCATGTTGTAAATATTCGTCCGACCGCTTTTTTTTTTTTTACTTGACATATTCAAAAAATTCTGAGAAAAAAAAAATCGCACGACGTAATATCACTGAGCAAACTAAATTTCCCGCAGCACTGATTGGACAAGTGATGTAAAGTGACCATCTGCCGTGGGCATCAGATGTGGATGTAGAAATAGAGATAGATGTAAAACAGGCAAGTTATGGCTCTCGGGGAACCGGAGTTTCCTACCCCTGGTCTAGATTGATGCTTGGTTTGAATAATTAAAATCTAATCATTTTATATCAGGTGTGCCAAAACGTTTTTGACCAAAGATCTAGTCTTCGATCAACCAACCTCCTGCGATCGACCCGTTACTGCGCATGAGCGCATATGCACGCACTTACACACGCATGCCCTGATGAGCAACAGCCATAACATGTGAGGGTTTGGATGTGACCCCAATAGCACGACAACAGGCAGGTATCGTTGAAGCCAACACTTGGCGTAGTTTATTGAAAGTCTTCGCAAAGTCACTCAGGGGAAAGCACGAGGAGTCCACAAGGGAATGTCCACACAAGGAAACAAGAAGCTGCAGGAGATGGCAACAGAGTCCACTGGCGTGGTGACGGCACGAACTTGCACTGAGGAATGGTCTGTGAGTCAATTTGTACCAGTCCAAACGAGCAGATAGGCAACAGGTGGGTGATGAGCTGACGAGTCTCAGGTGTGAGGTGCAGAGCACCCTGGCTGAGGAGGCTGCCTGGCTGGCCTCTCCCTAACATAACAGCCGCTAAGATGCACGAAACAGAAAAATAAAGTAGACACAAGAGTTGATGCGTTTGCGAGAAAAGAAATCACTGCCTACCTTGTGAGAGACCGGAGGCGGAGGCATGCAACGCACTTTTGCAGCCTGTTAACTATCGTAGCTCACGCGTACAGTTTTAAAATGCTTCTCTCGACCCTGCAGATTGCCATTCTTTGCGAGTGTCATCGGTGAATTGTACAAGAAACAAACTATGAATGAGAATAATGGTAATAATTAATAAAAGCTATATTGCAACAGCTCAGATCGCCAGCTGCAATTGCAGACTGCTTAGCGCTAACAGCTTCCAGTGATGCAGGTCACACGCTACCGTCGGTTAAAGGTGACCTGCTTTATTTTACTTTTTGTGAAAGTAACACAAAAAATACATTACTAACATATACAGAGACACACAAATGTTTTTTTTTTTTCCTCTACACCCCTCACAATCGACTTGGGACCAGTGTGCGAGCTACCGGTCAATCGCGATCAACGTAATGGGCACCCCTGTTTTAGATAGTCATCTAAAAGTATTTTTATTTTTGGAATGTCTTATCGGTTTGTCTTTCTGTAATGCCTTTAATGTTTTATGTAACGCATTTTGAATTGTCTTGTACTGTACATGAAATAACAAATAACTAAATAGTAATAACTAAATAATAGCTAAATAGCCATTTGTAGCACACCAGTTGAAGTTCGGACACCTCTGCTCGTAGTTTCTCATGGTGTGAATGCTTGTCTTGTCTGTCTTTAACATTACGCAGGTGGTCAAAATGTTGTGGGTTATGTGCCGCACGGTGCGCATAACCTCTCCAAATAAATCAGAGGTGAGAGTTTTACAGTTTTAATTATCAATTACAAGTTTTGGAAGAACAAGAAAAATGGATGCATTCCCTTTTGACCAAAGGCTGTGTTTTCTCTAATCTGATTTTCAATCAGTTGATGGACAAAAGACAGTCATTATCCGCAACATATGCATGAGCACTGAATTAGTCCCAATGACTCACACACATTGACATGCTCTGTCCAACACACACCTGCACACTCAGAGAAATGATTGCCCTTCAACAAAGACTTTTTAATTATCTTTCATTGATTTCAGGCCTTTGTTAATCTAAATCAAAGATCCCACTAATGGTTGCAAAAAAAAAAAAAAAAAGTGGGGGAGTGTGGAGACAGTTAGATGTGGGGGTGAATCATGTCTGAATCACTGCAATTTCCATCCAAGCCTTTTTTTTGTTTTTTTTTGGACACAACTTGGAAATGCATGAAGAGATTACAAATTAAATGAAAAGAAAAGGTTGATAGGAAAACACATTTAATTGGACTAAAAAAAACGTTTGTTCCCTTTTCATTCACTCCCTCCAGCTTTACTTAAATGTGTTCTGGTGAGATCTCGAAATTGAGATGACATAACACGTTTTTTCTTGTTGATGCGTTTGTATGAATGATAAACTGTACACTATTGTGTTTTCATTGCCGCCTGCTCATGCGCCATGAAAATACATTTTCCATTTTATGTCAAAATATTGAAACTATTAAGCTCTTTTTGTGAACAGGTAAATGTGTGAATCTGTACATCTTTACTGTGTGTACTGGTTTGTTTACTTCATTTGTATTCATTTTCTTATTTCATTGGAAAAGTGCACATTAATCAACACAAGAATAAACAGTGTAAATGCGCCCCACCGAGCATCAATGCTAATTTTCAGCCGTAGTCCCAAGGCGGGTTTCTAAAATAGCAGTGTGAGACACATAACACTTTAAAACCACAATGACAGAAATAAGAACCAAATAGGTAAGACATGATAAAACAGACAATACAAACAATTGCAGTACTCAGTTACAAGACAAAAGGACAGACAAATCACTGACAGCAACAAATTTGCTGGCCAGAAGCCCACTGGAACGGGCTGGAGTCTGGAAACGGTGTTTCATGGGTGCATGTTTGATGTGTTTTTACCCAACGTTTAAGGTTTTTTTTTTTTTTGAAAAGTGGAAAGTTATCACAGTCTCTAATGTGTATTGGCAACTTATTCCAGGATTGTGTTCCTATTACGGAGGTGACCATTTGACCGAATTTTGTTCTACATCTTGTATTGCAATCAGCTCTGGTCAAGGCCCGAGTTCTCAGTCCTTCACTGTTCCTCTTCTGAATGAATTATCTAAAGGCGTGGGTGCAAGTGCATTTAAAACTTTGTAAATGAGACAAGCATCCACAAAGATCCTTGGGGGTGGGTATGTGTGCATGGGTGAGTGAGAGTGAGTCGGTGACTGGCTTCTTGGCGGGGGATTTATCAGGACTTCAATGACCGTAGGGGTTTTTTGTAACATCATTCGAAAGTTGTTCAGAATCAGAATCAGAATCAGAATCATCTTTATTGGCCAAGTATGTAGAACACACAAGGAATTTGTCTCCGGTATAACACGCTGCATTAGTATCATCATAAACAAGGACATGACAATGACATTTCGTAAAGTGGTCGATACTAATGTGAAAGTATCAAGCAGAGCTAAAGTGATCAGTGGTAGAGTGCAATACTATGACAGTTTGTACAGTTGGTGCAGAAAATCATTGAACCATTTTAGAGTGACCAGTAGCAATATTTGTTGTACAAGAAGAGTGACTACGTCAGTGACTGTTTAGGGAGTTAATGGCTCGAGGGAAGAAACTGTTTAAGTGTCTGCTGGATTTGGTGCGCATGGATCTGTAGCGCCTGCCTGAGGGGAGTAGCTGGAAAAGGTGATGGGCGGGGTGTGGGGGATCCAGGAGGATTTTCCGTGCCCTTGTCTTGATTCTTGCAGTGTGCAAGTCCTCAAGAGTGGGTAGGGCGGTGCCAATGATTTTTTCCGCCGTCCTAACTGTCCGTTGAAGTCGGATTTTGTCCTTT
>CAAKHF010009375.1:0-16210 GCA_901007745.1 Hippocampus kuda
TGGAGCCGGAATCGAACCCACGACCTGTGCACTGCGAGGTCGGCATGTTCATCACTTGCACCGTGCCGCCCGGGCTCATAAATCAGACCAGGAAATAAAATAGCCAATCGATGAAAAGTTTTTTTGATGATGATACAAAGTCATTGGTTTTAAGTTGCTGCTTGATTTTATTGCAAAATAGCCTCTTAAAGCTACTCTCCATCTGATTGCTGTCGTCAGAATATCTTTTAAAGTGTTGACTCGAAGTGTGATTGAACAATAACTCCTCTTACGCTCCCAAAAAGTAGGTCATCTATTTTTGCCGCTCCTTAGTTGTAGACATTTGGTTGGCAGCATGTTTTATCTCTTTCATTGCTAAGGTAGATAAACAACAATAATCGACTCAACTCAGGGGAAAAAAAAAATGCCAGGAATGCTTTTCAATGACCTTGTCTTGCATAATTATTCTTCTGTGTGGGCTCCAAAAAAGCCATTAAGTGATTATACCGGATCGTGTTTATATTGGCTGCCATCAGCCTTAATTGCTGTAGATACATTTCAAACACATGCATCGCACCACTGGATGAGATATTTATAAATTGCGCCGTGTCGGCAGCAATGGTGCACAAGCATCATTTAAAAGTGAAGTTAGTGAGGTGTGATTGTGTTACAGTATATTTTCTTGTTACTGGCACTATTTGTTTCACATTCAAAAGGTTTCCTCTGTAAAGTGTCAGTTTGGCAAAGATGGGAATATTTACGCTTTGGCAGGTTAATGGAGGTTACATCTCATAACAAAAAGGATAATGAATTGACTGTGCACTGGGTGACACGACTCCAAAATGAACATTGCACACCATGTTGGTAACTTGTTTTCTAAAAGTAACTCATGATCTGTGGGGGGGGGATTATAGAGGACAAAGATACTTTGGAATTTGCGACGTAATCAATTATTTAATCAATCGGGGGATTTGTCTCAGCGCTTGAGTCTCCGTCTCGCATTTAGACGTGCTTCGCTTTCAATTTTAGACAAACTAAAAGGAAAAACATCACAGCGAACAAAAAAAAGAAAAAGAATTGGAACTTGAAACGGATGTTGGCAAGTACTATGAAGGTAGAGCTACGAGCATCAGCTCAGATTTTTTTAAAAATTGTTTTTAATTCTGACTGAAATGAGTTCTAAGTGAGGTGCGCAGAAGGCTGACATAATTTGCTGCATCCCACATAATGATTGTCAATGTTTTATGAACTTTAAGGTGCCCACTCTTGTTCTCCCACCCCCCCCCCCTCCAAACTCAGCACTAACAATAACCTAGTGTGATTGTAAATTAGCGCTCATCGCGAAATGAGGCTCCAGATTGTCCACTTATGTTCAAGCCATTCGGTGATAACACAAAAGGAAAACAAAGAAACGCGCAGGAACACACATTTGGCTCTGACAAAAACGACCCCAGGCGCATATAAAATGCAATACTCACCAGTTGCCACCGGGTGACAAATTGGACATAATAGCTCACGACTATTCGCATCCTCAAAACTCTTTAATCAATCCAATTAAAACGTTTCATTTGAAATGGACCGAGAGGTTAAACCCATCTGCACAAAATCCCAGTTTATCCATTCAATGATTCGATGCATAGCCTCAAGAGACGAAATCGGATATCTCGCTTTTGACAGGCTTTTTTTTTTTTTTTGAAACATTCGAACGAGATCCAACCCTGCGATCTCCATGTGAATGCTTGGGAAAAACCGATGTGCCATCAATGTCACGGTTCCGACTCCGTTGGGAGTCATTACAGAGGAAGTCCCTCATCATTCTGCCCTGGCAAATCCGCTCTTTTCAACTATTGTTCGAGACTAATGCACCGTGCCACGCCGAGAATGGGCTTGCTCTCTTCTAACTCTCGATAAAAATAGCCTCGTACTTAATCTATTCAAGATGGCACGGATTTAGTTGAGATAGATAGCACTTATGAACACCCCAGCGATGTCAAAAGCGGAGAGTGAGAGCTATAGTCGTCAAGTTTGACGCTGTCAAAAAGGTATTCCATCCATCCAGCCATCCATCCAGCCATCCATCCATCCTCTCCTCATTTGGGTCCGAGATGAGCCGGAACTTATCTGTAGCCTAGGTAACTTTGGGCTGGATGCGAGGGACCCCCTGGACTACTTGCGAGTCAACGGCAGGGCACATATAGCTAAGCAGAGTCCTTAACAAAACGACCATGCATGTCTTTGGACTGTGATCGGAAACCGTTAGTGCCCAGAGAAAATGGGCCAACATGCAAAGGCCACACCAAGATTCAAAACACTGAACCCAAGAACTGTGAGGCAGTTGCACTAACCACCCATCTACCGCAATTTTTATTTAGCATTAGTCACAGTCGCATCCAATAGCCTTCTCAGAAAGATGATGTTCACTTATAAACCGTTATGAATCGCAAGTAAAACGTTTATAAAGGGCAGCTTTAGTTTTGGGATCTCATTAGACTAGCCACTAAGTCTAAATGCCAGCCAATATAAGAAAAATAAAACCGGGCTGAAGGTGCAGCTCGTATCGAATCGAGGCCTTTCTGCTTGGATGCACCGTATTTTTCGCGACGTCATTTCAAACATTCCGACATGTTCTAGCTTGAATACTAATGAACGAAAACACAGCGGCAATTATTTTCCGTGATAACGTATCTGCAACGCGCTTCGATGTATTTCCGGAGCGAAAGTAGGCCGCGTATTTTCTGCGGTGTGCGGGGGAAAGAGAAAAAAAAAAAGAACAGAAGCGAAAAAGATGAATGGCGGCCAGGATGACATTTGACAGCGGGTGACAAATACATTATTGCTTGGTGCACCAGCAAACTTGCTTGGGAGAGTGAGCTGTCACAGAGCCCTACACTCCAGACAGCCTCACACTATAAATATCAATAAAAGAGGGAAGGCGAGATGTCCTCTGGGGAGAGCGCAGTCAGTTACATGAATTAGAAACATCACCAATACGTTTTCAGGAGGGGCCCAAAAAAAAAAAAGGAGCGGCGTTCATCGTTGCAACCAAATAAATGTTTTACCTCGGCGGAGTTGAGGTCCAATGATGGACTCTGGACTCCTGTCGGCTGTCACAAAGACAACTGGATAATCATGTCTTAAAAAGATCAAATATAATACCAATATATTTTTGTCATTTTTTTTTATTGATACATGTCTATTTTTTTATGCTACATACAATGCTAGTGACTATGTTTGCCAGCTGCTCACATTCACATTGATTCATTGTACTGGAACAGATACCTGTTGACAAGTGGATATCAAGTTATAAGCCAAGGGTGTCAAACTTTTTTTGATGATTAATTGATGATTAATTAATGATTAATTTGATTAACCCCAAATTAATCATTATAATTAGCCACTCCAGAGCCGTTTCATAAAGTTGCCTGATGACAATGAGCGAGCGCATTGTTTCAGGCTTGGAAATAGCAAAGCAGTACTTTCTTTCGGCACGACCTAATAAATAAAGAAAGAAAGAACCAACCGGGCTGAGGAGTTTGAACTCTGGGGCCATATCAATTAGCTTTGTTATTTTCCTGGAGGACAAGTGTGAAGAGGTTAGACCAAGCACACCTGGCGAGGCAGATGTCGAGATGGGGGGAGGGCGAGGGGGGCGGTTAACGGCCTCATACTGTTTCACTGTTACGACATATGGAGAGTTGTCATCAGCGGCTCATCCGATCATGCCTTTAAGTCACAACACAAACTGGTGCTATCACAGCACTTAACAGACCTTCGCCAATGCCACGCAATTAGAATAAACAAGAGTTCATTGGTTTTCAAGATGTACTTTATGGTATCTAATGCTAAAAATAACACTCCAGTCACACCATATAAGTTCAGACTTGGAACGGAAAGTGCAATCATGGTCAGGTTCGAAATAAAGGCAGATTGTACTTTCTACATCATATTATAGAAGCAATAATTAAGATCACTTTTAGTTTATACAGATGCAATAGAAGCATTTCTTTCATGAAAAAGGGTATGAAAACGGAATGCACTACAAAAAATGTATTTCTGTGAGCGCATAATAAGATTGAAGTGCATACAAATGAGTGAGGGAAGTTCTGCATGAAAAATTGTGTATTGCATCAGAATCAGAATCATCTTTATTGGCCAAGTATGTAGAACACACAAGGAATTTGTCTCCGGTATAACACCATTATAGTATCATTACTACATTAGTAGTATCATCATAAACAAGGACATGACAAATAGGAATGGAAGGACATTTCGTAATGTAAGTGAACATTATTGTTTGCGAGATAGATTTAGATTACCGAAAACAATGTTAAAAACAATGTCATACAAAATAATCTAAATGAGATAATGTTTTGGGGGCACAACTCTTTTTGTTGTATGTCATCAGCCATCATCATATGATGCCGAACCGCCCCCCCCCCCTCCCAAAAAAAACTTTTGGGCCTATTTCTTACTTCCCGCTGATGAATTTGCATTGCTTTCTGTTTGTTACACGAATTTCTGCCGGCAAACACAGCAAATGATACGCAGCGGAACAGCTACATCCATAAAAGTGGACGAAATGAAAGCAAACTACTCCTGCGGGCGTACGAAGCAGACACCTCCTGACCTCATTCTGCTCATTTTGCCTCGGCATGCTCTGCCTGGAAAAAAGAGAACCTCAGATGAGTCCTAATGGAGATGGCCGGCACTGCTTGATGCCAATTAATTTGTCCGCTCACTTTCTGACAGGGCGGAAAAATTTGGAGAGGCCTTTCTGACCTGCTTTCTTGTTTGTTGGTAGAACGGTCCATCACGCGCTATGGTATTGTGTGTCAAAGGATTCGCATAGATTTTCACAAACGTTTCTGCTCAGAGGTCAGGATGTTCTGATATGATGATGGCTATATCTCTACCTAAAGTTAGCCACTTTTCCATTCCTGCTCACTTGGGTTGTCCACTGTCCGATCCTTGATGAGGCTTGATATGTGTAATTGTGGGGCTTCCTGTTGCACTCTCACATTTGCAACTGTACCATGCATAATTATCAGTCATGCTACCAAAACAAGTTGATCTGGGAAAGTAAGTGCAAGATTTTTGACTGGCCAAGAAGTCAATCCCCAGACCCGATCGAGAATGCACTTTACCAGCTACAAGGGAGACCGATGTGAATTGTCTTTTGCTCACCTAAGAAACAAAAATATGTTCCAGTCCAAAACATGCTTTCCTCTCAAGATGTTACTTTGGAATAGTACATATTTCTTTTTGTAAAAACAACTACTACTAGTAGTACACAAGAGGCAGGAGTATCTATGACAGGGGAGAGAGTAATTGGAAACAAAAACAGATGAAACAAGCAAGGTGCATCATGGGAAATGTCCTTCCAGTCTTGGCCTATGGCAGTCTCAGTAAGGGAATTCAAAACAAGCCTGAGCCAGCCTTAACCACAGACCTTATCGAAAACAATATTGCCATAGAAGAGTAGCTTGAGCTCTACTTGCTCTCTCTGACATTTTAGTTTAATAATCAGCCATTTTCTTTTCTTTTTCGACTCCTGAGTAACTCTGCCAAGTCCCACTGACTCACTTCAAAATGTAGAGCAGTCAATGTTTGGCAGCAAGGTGAGGCATAATTATCTCTTATTTGCGGCCCCAGATCGGCGGATTAAGACAGCACCGGCAGCGGCCGTCTGTCGGAGTAAATATTCACGTGTCTGTTGGCAAGAACGTAATCACTTTCGCGTCGTCCACGTTCCAATGCCAACCGTGAAAAGCTCGAGCATTTTTTTTTTCTTCACTAACTGCGCGGTCGTCACGGTGCCTTGATACACCGGCTCAGTGATTCGGTCCCCTCAATGTGGCCTTTTCAAAGATGATCATGCTCTGTTTTGCTCGGCACTCCCAAAGAGATATTAAAAGTAGTTCTAGTATTGCAGAGCGCTAGCAAAAATAATAATAATAATAAATTGCCCTGACTTGCAGACGTATGCGGAGGTCATACATATTTTTTGTGTCCAGACCGAGGGCTTCTTGCAGTTATCTGTGCCAGGCAGAGGCCAGATGGGACCCAACCCCAGCTCACTTGCCACTGGGCATTCATTTTAGCGCTAATTAGCTGCTCTTAGAAGCTTGTTTGGCTAGCCGTCTTCCCTTCCAGACACAAATAACACACTCTCCAGCCAAGCACTCTCACACTAAAAGAGCTCAGGCTGTGCCCGGAATATCAAATCTGGATGTTGCGCTTCCCGAATGAATGTTGAATGCCTTAATAAACCACATCTGAAGTTATGATTAATTTGTGTCATTAAATCTTTCATCATGCAGACATTACTGTAAAACGAAGAATAATGTCGCCATCCATTTTCTGCAACTTTCCTGAGCTGGAGACTATTCCGGCGCAGAGGGTTCACACCTGAACAGGACACATCTCTACAAGCAGCCATACACGCCATTTAGAATTTGAAATTAAACGAATAATCTTTGGGAATGTATGGAGAGAAACTGCAAACTCCAAACAGGAAGGCTCGAGCCCGGTTTCAAACCTACGAGTGGTTAGCGCATCTGCTAACCACGACAAACATGCATCCGTCAGCACCGTGGCCAGAGCACCCCGGCATCCAGAATAGTTTGAAGCCTAACCGTCACCCTGCAACGGGACTCAAATCTGGCGTGGAGTATAAATTCCGAGGCTCATCCATAATAGATGTAGTTCAGGGGGGAAGCATGCTTGCTCTAAAACGCGGCAAGCTCAAGTTGTTTTGTGAAATAGTTTGTACTGAATAACAACATTATCGCGACTCGATTCTCCGAGTGTTGTTTTTAGATTCCATATCAATAATGAAATATAAATAACTTCGAAAACAAGCTCTACAAAAATCGATACATATGTTATTTTCCATGATATTAGCTATGGCTAACCTTAGAACCGATAGATTTTCGCCCATGAGAACCAACACGTGACGTATTCCGTTAAGAGGCAAAATTGCATTAGAATCCCCACGTTTTCTCTCTCACTCTCTCTCAACTACTTGTTGTCCATCTTTATCCGTCAATCTTTATTACCTCTTCCAGGGTGGTAATGTTTTTGTTCATGTGTGTTGGCTGAATAACACAAAAGTCTCTTGAAGTCGTTTACTCTCTTAGTATTATTTTTGGGCCAAACAAATAAGTTTGTAGACACATCACTAAAGAATGCATTAAAAAAAACCGCTGCATCTCCTCGTTGTTTTTAATTAACATTGTTACAAAAGACCTTTTTCACTTTCATCGTCTCTTGTAAAAGTGTGACGGGTCCAAGGCTGAGGCAAGCAATTCGCCAAACAAATCCGTCAGCTTTGGATTCCCCGCAGCTTTGTCAGTCTCAAAAGGGCACAACTGTCCAAATGGCAAAAGGAATTGAAGAGCTTTGCAAGCAAACAAGCAGCTGTAGACCGCTGCAAACCAACTAAGCAGAGTCGTGCACCGAAACAATAAAAAGTCACACTGCGTGTCTCGATTTCAGTTCAATTGGGCTGTTGCGAAGGCATGACTGAATGCCCGAGGTGGCTCCCGTTAATGACTCGGGTTCAAAGTCAAGCAAGGCTTTCATGTCTCCTCTGATTTGTCGGCTTGTCTCCAAGCAAGAGAGTACTTTTGAAAGGGTGGTTGTCAAAATGTCCTTTTGCGTCGTTTGTAGTTGCAAAGATTCTTCAAAGTCACACTGGTGGTATTTGACAACAGAGCATTTTTTTTAACCAAAAGTTTGACCCATGGACTCCTGGGTGGCCCAGTAAAACCTCAAGGTCTTCTCAAGGTCACAACCAGTCAACAAACTAATGCAGACACAAAGTCCATCATGTTGATTTTGATTTTCAACCTTGTTTTCACTCCATCCGTACACTTGAGAGCGGAGGGGGTTCCACATGCACATTTCACATGCTCAGCATCAACACTTGGGAATTCTACCGCCACTCGACGCTACATTAGCGTCATCGTTAGCATGAGGCTAGATGTTCATTTAGGCGAAGATGAATGTCTTCCCGCAAAACCGCAGCAAGTGAGACGAATGGATGTTTTTTTTATGTGACAGAGAATGAAGCGGCAAAGGCAAAGTGGTGGAATAAATTGGAGGGATTGTGGCTCACTAGAAATGCTCATTCGGAGCTTGTTTTCCTTAGCATCGCTTTATACACATTTGCGTCGTGCGTAAAGTACAATTTATATGGCCTCAAAGAATGCACGTAACATGCAGACCCACTTTTGGAAAGCCACACCAATGCTATCAGTGACATGCAGATTTTAATTTCCATAATTTCCATATAAGCATGGCCATAAATGGATTGTTCCACACAATGCCTTTAGTATTCATCTTAGGTTTGAGCATAAAGGAAACCAATTGGACACATTTCTGCTTGAGCAAGGTGAATACTGTAAGGCAAGCACTTCATGTAATGACTCAGACTAAATTGCGCCTTGACAATGTCATGGCAATTTAAAAAAAAAATAAAGAAAAGAAAAAAAGTTAAAGAAAACTGTGATACATTAAGCCAAAAAGTTGTAAAGTCAAGGTAGCCATCTTGCAACCACGCAACTTCAAAATAGAAGCTTCCTTAGGCAATTGCATTGGCGTCAACGTATTAGTAAGCTTTTGAAGTTAGCTCTTATGTTGGCGGCATGTTACCTTATGAGTTTATAGCTTCTTTGACATGTTTAAATGAGGGCATCACACGCCAAATAAAATGTTACCGGCACCAGAAAAAATAAATCCTGTGCATTTTTTTTTTTTTTTTTTTTGCAGAACCTGAATGACTGAAGGAGTCATATGAGTATCATAAAGTGCAAGCGAGAAATGGAAAAAGAGGGCTGTGGGCTCATGTGAAGTCCAGGTACAATGTAAAAAGTCCGAGTAATGCTTGAGGCTAAAATTGAGAAGTGCTGCTACTCCATACCGCCGTCGAACTAAAATGTCCAATTTCTTCTGACTCAAGTCATTATGTTTTGTAAGAAAGACAACTCAAATGTGGGGAGAACAACGGAACAACATGCTGCTATGAAAATGGGGGGGGGGGGGGGGTGTCATAGTTTCAAAGTGATTATTGTATTTGTCCAACTGCAAACGTGTTCAACGACGCCACAGGATGTCAATGTGTCATTAATTGATGTCATTATCTTTTGTATGAAAATGGACTTGTGTTGCTGCCATTGTTTTCTTTGCCCTTGAATTTCTTTCTGTTTCCGAGTTAAAACCTGTAAAGATCAAAAGGTTTCATTCTTGCTTCAAAGTGCAACCTCGTGAAAATCAAAAACAAAATCCCCTGAATTAATTGCTTTTCTCTATAACTGTGTGCTCATTAACTTTATCCACCATTCTATTTGCAAGGTCTATTCAATTTTTTTGTACCCTTTCACCCCTCCTTTTGGGTGATGATACTCCGTCAGTCTTCGTAGATTTGTTTTAATTTTGAGCTAAGCACACCGTTGAGGAATTTGCAATTTGCGTGCACATCCAGTGAAGTCCCATCATCACCAAAACGGCCGTTTCCAAACTTATTATGAAACCACCTTTCCAATGTGCCGACAAAATGGAGATTGATGTGCCGTTAATGGTTGAGCGGGCGCGCTAAACATTAAGGAGTACCGAGGGCAGACCCGCACTCATCAGCCGGTGCCACTTTAAAGTGGTTCCATTTGACAGCCACACCTGCCGCCGCGCAGATCATTGATTGACACTGATGATGTCGTCTTGATTGTCTCCAAATGGGCGTTTTCTTAATTTTTTGTTTTTTTTTTCCCGAATGCATTTGGCAGCTGAGGCTAGTTATGAATGATAATGGCCACATTTGAGGATAGCCAGATGGCTTTGCCCAATTCATCAATCATATGACTTTGGTATTTAATTACACACATTTTTAACAAAATATTTTTAGGTGGTTTAGGGAGGCTTATAGTTCCAAAAATACAAAACCCAATCTTGAAAAAGCAACTTACACACATGCCGAGAACCGGGCTGAGTTTTGCCACTTTTCCATTCAAAGTCAGCAAAGTCTCGATTATCTTATGTCTTGAAACGATCATTTGAGTCTACAACACACGATAAAAAAAAAACAAATGCTGATTTTTGTCAATCATTGAGCCTGTCAAATGTTTGTATAGGCCTAATGCTTTTTATTGTTGATTTAAAACAATTGTCATAGTACCGGTAAATACAGAACCTTGGATTACCGTTTCGACATGATCATCCTCTGTCCGCATTTTGATGTGAGGTTTTTTTTACGTTTGCTCTTTACGCAATAAATTCCATCTTTCATTGTCTGGCATTATTTCCGGGTCTCAGTTGGATATCGTCCATGTGTGTAAAATAAAAGTAAAATTCATAAAATGTTGACGCAAAGAAGCGGAGGAGAGCATATTCTCTCAGGTTGAAATAGGTCAGCACAATGCACGGATGACAAAGGCGTAATCTTCCCGCAACATCAAGCGGAACGTAACGGACGAGCGAGTGAAAGATGTGCCACTCAAACGTGAGATGAGGTCTTAGGAAAATGTGTGAAATCATCGGCGCAGATCGACCGTAAGCAGCCATTTCTTTTCTTCTCAAAACACCACGCAGGAATGATCGTCTGTACAGATGTGGGGAACAGATCCGACTTAGAGAAGAGGTCAGGATTCGCGTCCACACAATCAACTATCCAGGTGGGTCAATACTGATTTTGCTTCACTGGTCAGCACCGCTCATGATTTTCAGATAGATTTATATGCAGTTTCGCACTTATGGGCTCTTAGAAAGAAATTCTACTCACACTCGACATAAAACATTTGACGTCTTGGGCTCGCTAATGGCTCACCAATTGACATTGGAGCAGTGTTGCAAAATTGCCGCCTGGCAACAAGTTTTTTTTGTACCTGACTGCGGTTCAGTCCGGTGTAGCGGTTCCGGAGAGGCTGCCCCTGGCTTTGGAGGAACGCCAAGAGTTTGGTATTTTCATGAATTTTGATAGGAGGCCTTCTGCTGCATAGTTTGTCAAGAACAGATTCTGTTTCAAGAAACTCGCCCCGGATAGCATAAATCGTACTACAGGTTGGAGCGAACGGCCATAAAACTGGTTGGTGGACTCCAGTTAAGATTCTTGGCAGGTGGCAGTTTTGCAACACCGCTGCAATGTCAAGACACGGGCAAAGGAAAAACGTCTTGCCTGTCAAATGCCTCGCGTCTGTCCAAATGACACCTGAAAAGAAATGCTTGGGGCAGTCACTGGAAGAATGCGCTAGAAGAAGTCTATCGTGACTTTTGGGACAGCCTGTATTAATATTTTACTTCATCCGTGCATCCATTTTCTATGCTGCTCTTTTTCAAGGGTGCGAGGAGCTGAAGGCAATCCCAGCTCACATCGGAAGAAAGGCGGACTACACCCTTGACTGTCATTAACTTCTGAGATCACTAAAGCCGCTCCGGAAGGGATCCCTTCGTATTTGTGTGTGTGTACACCGTTGTGTCTCCTTGAGAACTATTGATTGTTGCTGGATTGACTCCCGGAGGAGAGTCCGCAGTACAGGCAACTTATTTATCCACAGCGTACTTGTCTTTATTGACAAAGCGGGAAAGCAGATTGATCCTTCTTTGTCTTGTTATGCTGTTACAATGTCCCAAGAGTTCTCCTCGTTTTTTTTTGTTTTTTTTTTTAAATTAAATAATGTTACACACTTCACACACTTGATGTATAAAGTAAAGTACGGTAATGCATTCTTTCAGTGATTGCCTCAAGCATTTCATTCTGTGCTGGGATCAAATCTATCATGAGTTTCATATCGCCATAGAACATTGTTTTTATATTTAATTGAACATTCATCTAATTTTGCATTCGCGGTCTGAAGGCAAGTGATGAGTGAAATATGTATAGAGTGGATATATTTTTTGAAATCATAAAAATACATAAATAATAACTCCACACAACCCCTGTTCTTTTTTTTTTTTTTGACATGAAAAAAAGAACACATCACAGCATATTTTTAATGCATTCATGAAACCAAGGTTGAACCGTTTTGGCCAGGGTTCCAAAATGAATATTTGCCGCAAACACAATAATGCTCATCAGCAAAAATAACAAGAAAAAAAATCATAAATTGGAAAAAAAAAAAAAGAAGTGGACATAGTTTTCCCACCTACATGCAGTAAATGGTGAAAAAAGTCAAACCCTAAAGAATCACTTTAAACACTGACATTTTACACAGCATTAAAGCCGTCATCACGTTTCCCAGAGCTGCTAAAAGTGCTGCTGCTTGATGCTTGTTAGGAGTTAATGGCAAGGCTTTTATGTCCGTATTACACGTTTAAAAAAAAATCATCATGCCATCCATTAGGTAGACAGCATTACTCCTGCTGTACCATAAGCAGCGGCCCTACAGATGCTGATTTTACTCACCGTTAATTGGGCCATAAAAGGCACAAACATTTCGCGTCTTTGTTGTTTTCCAAGCTAATTGGAATCGGTCTTACCGCCATCGCTTTCAATTCTTTTTGAATCGATGGTGCGATATTATGTGTACAGCTCTTGTTTTGGAGAAGGGAAAACAATGTAAGCAAAGTTCCGCAATTAAGTAGAAAGATAACGAAATTAAAGGAAAGGTCTTATCGCCACACTGGGGCCCAGGCAGGCCGTTACCGTAAGAAGGCAAGCTGATAATGGTCTCGAGTGAGCTCTTGTTAGCTTCTGTTTTTACATGTCTTTTTCTAAATATACACCAGAACTGAATGTGTTCTTTTTTTGCCAAGCTAACACGATACTTTCAAGGAAATCGTATAAATCCTCCTGGAACCGCTTTCATCGTCTCATAAGGCGTATGTCCGGATCAATGTTGTCACTTTTATTATATATTTTATTATATATTTTTAGAATTGATTACACCGGTCAACAGCAAACTTTTAGCAGAGATGGCTTTATGTATTTTTGACGTCGATTAAAAAAAAAAAAATCTATCATATCTCACACATACCGTTTTAAAATGCTTCCCTCGGCCCTCTAGATTCCTATCATGCACAAAGACACATAAATGGTTGTTTGTTTGTTTTTCCTCCTCTACACCCCTCGCGATCGACCTGGGACCAGTCCGCGATCTACCGGTTGATCGCGATCGACGTAATGGGCACCCCTGCCTTAACCCTTGTTAGCAGAATACAGCTACCTTTCTTTTTCATCCTAATTGCGTAGCACCGTTTCATGAAGCTGCATTATTCCAAAACGATGGTTAAGGTTTTACTTAGCCACGCTCTTCATCATACTAAAACTAAGATCATCAGAGGGTGTGTCGAACCAAAACAAGCATCAACACAATCAATGGGGTCAGTTTGACTGCTGCTAGCGTGTTTCTCCTCAAAATGTCAAACTATTCAATCATAAGAGTTACGCAAGACACACGAATGCCACATTCATTCTGTTTTCGGGAACACTGCTGAATAGTGGACGGTTTAGTCAATACTGTAGTGATGCCGCTCATGCACACAAAATGCAAACTATGACCGCCATCGCTTGCGCGCACGTAAGCGTCAACTCACTGAGACGTTTCCGTTTGGTCTGTGGGCTCATCAAAGGCGTCAAACTTGAGAGATGGTTTTAATGAGAACGTCGAGCAGCCCATTATTGGGAATGACCTAATTGCGTGAGATACTTCTGACATACACGCGCACACACACACTCGTCACTTCGACTGGTTTGTTGATTTGCCTGTCGACACGCATCCGTCTGGTTGACTCCTCTGGCCACGTCGTGATTTTTAATGGCGGGGTAATTTTAACCTCGTTTTTATCTTCTCATCACCACAAGCGTTTATCCAGCGTGTGACTGTCAATGAAGTCAGTTCTCTCAAACTCTCTCACATTATAGATGTCATGTACATCCCACAGGATGAATTGAACTGGCAGGAGAAATTGTTTCGTTGGGTTTAAATTGCTTTTTGAGATTGGACCCCATTCGTGAGATTTTTAAATCCGTAATGCTGGTCAATAGCAAATTTTAATCAAAGATGGCTTTCGGTATCTCAAAATATATTTTTGATGACAATTTTTTTTTCTTCTTGCGCATCACGTTTTGGAGATAAAAACATAAAATGAAAGTAAGTTTGACCCATAAAAGCTGTGATGATTCAGAAAAAAAAATCCATGGCTACCCCCCCCCCACACACACACACACACAAAAATGCAATTGTGAACAAAAGTGGGCTGGTCTGAGTGTTTAAACTGCAAGGCTGAAAAAAAAAATCGGTCAATGTTCCCATACAACTCCTCTAACAGTTTAACAAATACAAAAAAAACTCAAATGGATTTTATCTTTGGGAATTTCTACAAAAAGCCTTTGTACAAATAAAACCCTCCCCCTATGAGACCACTCCCCCATCTGCAGTTGAGTAAATAAACACCCTCGGCTGCTATTTACATAAATTCACAATGTATAGACTGTAAGCACACTCATGGTGAGTCACCAAATATTGGTCGTCGTCCAACAAAATGCCAAACTTTGGGGCGCTCGAGAAACTTGCAAACACAAATATGAGTTCCCCAAATGATTCGCCTGCAGAGCAACATGTCATCGCCTGTCGCCAAACATAATGACTCCCATTGCTGCCCTTTTCACTGGCTCCAGAGTGAGAAATGTCGGGACACGCTCTTTGCCGTTACTCATTCTGTGTCGTAGGCCTACTTCTTAAATCACGCGAGAGCTGAGCAGCAGTATTAACAAACATCTCCAAAACCGTCACGGGGAGCGGCTGGTAGCGGGGTGGGTTTGAAACGACAGTGAATGCATCAAACGAACCGAGAAAGAGAAAAAAAGAGGCTATTATGCATGCATGTGTTTGGCAGAGGCTGGATCCCGCCCGCGCTCTAATTTTCTGTATAAATACGCGTGACAGATATGTAAATGATCTCGGGACGTATGCAAAACTTGAGTTGAACAATCGTTTTAAGTGCGCGGGCTGTCATGATTGGGCAAAGACAAAAGAACACGTGCGAGTAACTTTTAAGTTTGTGTGAATTGACAAAAAAAACACTTAAGTGCACAATTAAATGAATGAATCCAACAAAAACATCAAAATGAGCATTCTGAAGAGTGCAGACCTACACAAAGAAAAAAACAAATTACAGCCTCATCAGATGTAAACATCCCAATACGACGCAGCATTTTTCTCCATTGAAATGAATGCAAATGTGTTTGCAGGGGGGAATTATAATAAAAACATATGCAAAGAAGCCTATCACAACTAAGTGACTCAATAACCTGCAGTAAACGCAGTCATTTTCACAGAGGATAAAGAATCTATGCCTGTGAGTATTGCCTGTCCATGTGTTGCTGCAGCATTTGTGTGCCATGCTAGTTTTTTAGTCAATAAATAACAAATAAAAGGATTATCTTAGTCTATCGATGAAGTGAAGATTGTGGCTATATATCGTGCCTATATCCTGTACTCAATTGGAAGAAAAATAGAATTGTTTTTAATAGGGGGAATTATAAATAAACATCTTGCGCACACCCTCTTCGAACTGGCGATGAAGCCGTGTTCAGAATTAAATGATCACATTCAAGCTCATGGGAGTCAGCGCACACACCTGCCACATTTTTTTGCCCTCCGGCTCTTGTGGGTGGTGAGCGGATATGAAAATGCGCACTCTCTGTTTTTCATGTTATGTAGAAGTTACAAATGTCTCCGATAATTATGTCACAGTACATTACAGCTTGTGGTCGTTCTGCATGCAAGCGGCAGTTGGCTAGGTCACATCAACATCAGCAGAAAGCAGTCAAAAAAAAAACAAAAACAAAAACAAAAAAACCCCCCATTATTTTGTTTATCAGCACATTTCAATATTTTCACCATCTGCTGCTTCAGCATCTGCCCTGGCTTGTTCAGCCGTCGGCTGCCATTTTACCTTGGGCCAGACATTGCATCAAAATGGACAAAACTTCAATGTGCTTCTATCTGGTCCATGTCAACAACTTCTTCCCATGAGTTCAGCTGGGCATACAGCTAGTACATGCATTTGATAGGACAAGAATATTATTTTGAGTGGAATAAGACCATGAACAAAATTTTGAGATACGTGCTTTCTGTAAAAGCAATGTTACTGATTTATGGTGAAAAAAAAGAAAACTTAACATACGTACAAAATATCAAGGCACATGAATTTCACAGAAAATTGTCTTTTTTTGTGTGGGATTACCAAATGTACAAAAGTGTGTGTGTGTGTGTGTGGGGGGGGGGGGGGTTTCAAT
>CAAKHF010009377.1:2669-15186 GCA_901007745.1 Hippocampus kuda
TCCCCAACCCCAAGTGGACATTTGTTACCCCGACTTTTCGTGAGCCAAGGCACATCTTTTAAAACTCAAGAAAACAAATGTGACAAAAAAGTGGATTCACAAAAGTAATGCGAATCTGACTTCATTTGAGGAGCAACTTTCAGTTTTTTGTGGATCTATCTATCCATCCATCTATCAATCTATCTATCAATTTATGTTTCACTTCAACAAGCTGGCTGATCTCATATTGCATTGTATGGCAAAGCATGGAAGACGGGAATTTATAAACGTAAAAAGAAAGCATTTCTCTGTTTCGCCATCACTGCTTTTTTTTTGTATTTGACGATAAACTCAAGTCTTGAAATGTTTTTTCGAATCAATGTCTTCAATTGAGGAGCAACTTCCTGATTTTGTGGAGCATTTTGTTGTTGCGGATTAACCCCAGTTACCTGAGGAAAGGGTTTTATTAAACACAATATGACAATTTCATGAATGAACAATTATTTTTTGTTTCTTAAATTCACATTGTGTAGAGCTTTATTTTCTTGCCTAAAAGCAAAGCTATATTAATTTTAAAAAATACCACACTGTTGTAATGTAATTTTGAGAATATTACTGTAGTTGCACAGACCTCAACAGTCTAATTCAAATCGCAGGACTCTATTGCAAAACAAATATACATCATGAATATTCTAAATATTGTATACTAGTGTACTTTTAACCTCACATGCCACTCCTTCTGGGTGATGTAGGACGTAGCGTAGAGTAGTTCAGTTCCAGCATGCAGCTCAGTTTTTCAAGTACGATTTTCTCTCCAAAGTCCAGCAGCTTATAAATTTGCCTGCCATTTTGCTTTTGCAAAGTTGGATCTACTCCACTTTTTCCAGACATCTGTGAAAAGTGGACTCGAGTGCACTGTATTAAACACACAAGCCGCGTCAACCTTAGGTTAGCTTAGCAATTAGCCTGGCTTGCACTTTGTTTGCCGAAGCTCTCTAGATTTACAATCTTGTGCTTGACGCCTGTACCATTTTGACCCTGAGAGTCCAATTAGGCGTACTCTAGTATCGTAAACGGTGCTTTTATAGAAATGCCATCTGCAGATTTTGTCAAATGTGAATCTCCGAACACAGTCCCCTCCCCCTCCCTGGTGGTCCCCGTCAAAAAAGTTCCACCTCCCGCATGGCGCCACTCATTGTGGAAGAAGACGCTATCTCCAGATGATAAGACCTGACACAGACAGTAAGCATGGGGAATTAGCAAACCCTTATCCTTCCAACCGCATGATTTCAAAACATCCACTCCACTGCTGTGATGATAACAATTAAAGCAGCAAGTTTGCCACTTCAGATAAGCGCCAGACAGGCATCACCATGGCTTTATGTACAAAGATGAATCCCAGATAGGCCTTGTAATAATCCCGCTCTATTATTTGAATATTATATAGCTGCCAAAGGGAAGATTTTGAATGGTTCGAGCGTGTTCCGTTCAACGCTTGTTTGGTTTGTCATCAAACCGTGTGTATAAACTTTAGGAAAATAAAACATTTACTTGAAAGTAACACATTGAAAATCACATTGATGCGGCAGTGCTTTGTAATGTAAGAGTTGAGCATCTTTCGTTGCCATAGCCACCTATTTTAGTGATTGACGTTGTTTTACAGACTTACACGTGCAGTGCTTACTGCACTGGCTTGAAAGTAAATTACAGGTCACAACTGCAGGAACGCCTGAGGGAGAAAAAAAAAAAAGACAATTTTGCTTACTGCTACTTAACATATTTGGTCACTATGGTCTGGGGAGCGGCTGCACAGTGCTGTCGTGGTTAGAAAGTTTGCCTCACAGTTCGAAGGACCTCGGTTTGAATCTCAAACCTTCACACAGCCCATTATTCTGGTGAATATAGCAAATGGAAAATGCATGATGAAAGCTATGGGTGTGCAAAAAGTCAAAGAAAAAAATGGGGAGCGATGAATAAATGAAGTTTGAAGAATTTCTAAGTAGCTTTGTGTACCCTCCAACCCTTCTGTATAAGTCCCTCGGAGCAAAATGTTGAGATACCCTTGCACTATGATCCTAATAGCCCACCCAAACTACATCCAGTTAAAAAAAAAAACCACACACACACTTCTCTTATGAGCCTCACTTGAGTTAGTCGACACCAAGCAACGTCCTTGTCTTTCTTTCCTTTCAAGTTCACCTGTGAAGCAGAAGCTTTGTGCGGCTTTCACCCAATCTAGTCAGGAGGGCTGCACGGGGCATTTCGGCCTATCAAATCAGTTGATAAATAAATCAAGCTGTCTAATCTGCTTGACGGGTGGCCATTGCGTTTTTGTAATGCAACCTTGCTGGTGTCTGATGACTCGGGATGCCACCTTCACATCACCTGACCTTTTAATCTTTAATAGCATTTCCTCTGCCCTGCCCAGACCTACGATAACACGAGCCAACAGCAAATTTGAATCAAAGATGTCTTTATAGAGGTCCCCAAATGTATTTTTGACACTGATTCCAACAATGTATTTACTTTTTTCCCCCCAGCACATCAGGTTTTTGAGATATTTTCATTTTTTGCTTTTAGGTTCGACCTATAAAAACTTATGCAATATTGATTTTATCATGTATTGTAATTTATAGTTAACAAAAACCTAACCCTTAATTAATCATTATTACTAAATATATGACTATAATATTGTTGTCATAGTTGTATCATGATGAAACTCTGATATGCTAAAGAAAAAAACAACAGCAGATTCAGAATGAGGCCCCTCCCCCAAAAACTTTCATCTGTGATTTGAAAGAAAACAAAGAAAAACAAAAATGAAAAATGTGTTGACCAGTATAATCAATACACGTTGTCACAGGAGGGTCATGAACACAACGGCGTCAAAACAAAGACAGACACACGCCAGAGTGCTTAGCTGCAGCTATACGGTCCCTTTTTTGATGCGTGTTCTTGCAACATACCACGTTCAATGTTCCTTCAAGTCGCGTCTCGTAGCTTTCTTAGTCATTCATCTGAGAGCTCCTCTCAATGTTCAAAAAAAGGTTGGGCTCTGCTTTGGTTGGCACCTGCAACGAGAGGCAAAAGAGCCGAGCGTGAGGAGGAGGAGGAGGAAGGAGGAGAAGGAAGAGGAGGGAGTGAGAAGCTGTCACTAACATGGTAATTGTTTTCATAGAAGTGTGCAGGAGCAACACTATTGACATAGATGTGAGGGTGTGTTTGTTAGCGTGCAACACACGTCCAAATTTGGTGGGTGCGTTTGTCAGAACACGTGAAATCTCACAAAATACTATATTATACATCCTACATTTCACTTCCGTTTTCTCGACGAGAGTACTGAGCAAAGGTCTCGGGCCACAAGTACAACATAATACAGCGTGTTGTCACTAAATAGTCGGTCAGAGACCTACGGTGGAAAACTGTAAAATAAATATTGAGCGAAGTAAAAATAAACAGCTGAGATAATGTGGTTGCACAAGTACGCACACCCTTTTAGAGCATGGGATAAGACAGTGAACCAATCAAATTGAAATTTATGTGAATGGGAGTCAGCACACATCTGCCGCCATTTAAAGTTCCTCTTATGGCCTTATCAAACTACCCGCACTCTTTTGTCTTTCACGACAGTCACGCTGTCAGACGGCCAGATAAAATTCGCTCTGTGTCTCTGACCAGACCTTGCACAATCATTGCATGCTTCCGTCAAGATTAAGTTCATCGCCGCAGGTCTGTTGAGGGAGGCGGAACAAGCAGCTGTAGTCATGTGGAGGCATGATGTAAATGTGCGTTGTTTCTATGTTCTGAAAAGACTAAAATGAAAAAAAAAGAAAGAATGGACCCGTTTCTGGATGTTGAGGAGATGGCCATATGGATTGTCTCTTCTTACTTGAGACAACACATTTGTTGAATGACACCACGTGTGCTAATCAGGTGCTAGCTTTGCAGTTAGCAAATGTAGCATGAATTGAAAAGCCGAAGAACCGATCGCAGGAAGACGTAGGACATGTCACACTACACGACAAGACAAACAAAAATTCTGACATGCCAGCCTTTTGTCGTCATCGTTGTCGTGAAGCACCGCAGACGCCTCACGACCAATCGTCGACTATGTCACGCTACATGGGCTAGAACGTATCAAAACAACTCAAAACCGGCTGCGAGACGCTACGTTTGTGCGCCACACATCTGTTGACCGGGCTACGTTTGTCTGATGTTGGCATTGTTCGCCCCAAATAAATTTCAGATGATCTCGTAGATGATCTGATATTTATGCTTTTTTTTTGCAGAAGCAGACAGGTTAAAGGTTACGAAATCAGTTTTCATTGAAAGGACGGTGAGACCTATTTTTACACTTGTGTGACAAGAATCTTAGAAATTAAAGCCACATTTCGTGACACGTTCAGTTAAATGTCGTTTTTCAGTTTTAACAAACTTGCTAGCTCCGTCTTACATTTGTATGACCTTCAAGTTCAAAAATTGCCCGCTCAAATGTTTAAGCTGTGAAGATGGCAACAGTTGGACTGCAGATTATTTCCATTTCCATCACATTCTAAACTTTTACGATACATCTGTATATTTAAATGCTGAAAACAATCAAGGTGGCATTATTGATGTCAGACTGTGCAAATAGCGAGACCTGTAGCATATTTAACTGCAGGGTGCTTTGTCGAGTCTAAACATTGTGTAATGAAAACATTAAAGACTATGACCACACGGGGCACATATTATGACTGAGATATACACACTGCACAGTTGCGTGCGAACAAATCAACTCGACTGTAGATTGAATAAACATACTTTGTGCCATTCATGTCATCCTGAGCCAAAGTCATTTATCCTAAATGGAATGTAATTACAGTATAAGTTTGCTTTCTGAAACCTTTCCTGTCCAACTCAATACATATCTGAGCCCTTGATCACATACTGTATAAATGTGATCCCTAAGCTCATTATTTAAGGCGTGAGCAAGTGCAGCTGACTGTCTCGTCAAAGTCAAATTAACAGTTTAGCAAAACAATTATGTTGATTCAAACACGCGAGTCTGTGTTGACACACGTAAGGCGTTTAGGTAAGTGCAATTTTTGCGAGGTTTGGCATTTGCCGTGAAGAAAAAGGGGGAGGTATGCGGAGAGGAGGGCGGGGGGGATAATTCGAGTGGACGAAACGCACACGTGTGGTTTGCAGATAGCGATCTGGCTCGGATTGGTAGTTAAGCCTCTCCTGGCAGCCACTTCACAGCGTGTGTCACACACGCAGACACACGGAGGAGCTCGCCGGGGAAAAATGTGGGTTTCTGTAAAAAAAAGAGGTGGAAAGAAAGGAATGTCTCCCCCTCAACAAAAGATATAAACACAAACACATTTCCAGGGCGGCGGAGGAACAGCACAGGCCCGCTGCAATCTGTTGTGGCTATGGCTCACGTGAAAACACAAGCTGCCACTCACAGCAGAAGACGTCAAGCAGGCGCTGCTCTGGAGAATTGGCCGGCTATCGCTAAACACTCACTAGTTGTTATGTGTCACATGTATCTGAAAGATGCTTATCAAGTATTTACAACTTTCCATCATTCTTGTCTGTGCTAGCTCCCAGCCGACTTTGGGGACGAGTTTGACGCCGCCTGACGTGATGACCCAACTCTTTGAGAAATACATTGCATTGCAAGCTCATCAAACTCAACTGAGTTTATTCAGAAATGGGAGCAGAAGACCGCATTTAGTGCCGAATGGTTATTTCCAACATTGCACTCATACTGATAGTAGTATCAAGTTGCAATGTCGATACGGGATACAGGTCTCTTACCTGGTGGGCAAAAAATAAAAAAAAAAATCTCTTCACATTTAAGTGTAAGTAAATAAAATAATAATTAAAAAAAAAGAAACTAAATAAAGATGCATGAAATGCTTACTGGACAATTCATTAGGGTCAGGTTAGTAATTAGCAGAACCCAATAAAACCAGAGATGTCAAAAATAGATTCTTGACACAGGTGGAAATGCACAGTTTTGAATGACATGGTGTGTGTGTGTGCGGCGGTCGGCGGCTTCGGTCGGCGTCGGTGATTCCTACTTTCCCGTAGTACCAGTCAAAACATTTTCATTACTGGATTTTGAATCTGAGGACCTTTCTGGCTCAAAGATTTCTTCTTGACTTTCCTCAGAATACTCCATTTTATTGACAACATTTTGACAACAACGATCTGGCATATTTCTCGACTCAACTCACTGCTGGGTGCAAGGGAAGGCCCAGTTATCGACTTATAAATATATAGCAATCTCATACTGGACCTGTTTTTTTTTTTTTTTTTTGGTGGATCATCCTTCATCACACCAGTGAGCCGATATCCATATTGCACGTAACATGGCACCCGCCCCCCCACACCATCAATCCAGCAGATTTGCCTTTGTTCTTGGTGTTAGTCATTCAAAGCAATATATTAAGCATAATTTGGCTCCCCTTATTAATCAGATTTGTAATGAAAGTCAGGGAAATATCACCAGTAATTATAGTTGCAGGGATTTTTACCAGTGTGCAGCATAATTAGGTGAGCAAAGGTGACAAAAACCACTTAATTAAGTCATGTAGCCTCATACTCCAGCGGAATCTTTCATAAAACAGAAAATGACAGTTGCAAAGATTTTTTTTTTTGGGTGCTCACAAATAAGCCTTGGTGATATAAAAGTGGCAATCAAACAAATGTGACAGGAATGATCGAAAAGCAGAAAACATTCCTTAAAAAAACAAAAAAAAAAACAAATTCAGGACATCATCAAAATTTGCCATTCAATTTATTTTTTCTTTATGAAGTTGGTATTTCATCGTCAATCCGCATTCAGGACAAATAGTTCTAACAAATGGCTTTACCAAAAATAGAGTCAAGTAGATGGTATGAGATGCTTTGTTCCAATATGGTATGATTCATAGACCTTCGAAAGCGTGATTTGGCCAGTAACACAGCACCGTGCAATCACATACATCTTTGTAGACAACAGAACCTCGTACCGAGTCGCCTGCAGAATCACAGTAAGAAGGTAAGACCAAAGACCTCGAAGTGACCCCCTGACAGAGAGCAGTGTCAAACGTGAGACAGCGGAGGCCATTTTGCATGTGCCGCGTTTAATCAACAGCGTTCTAACTGTACTGTACACCTTTTATGCATAATGGATGAGGCACAAGCCGAACAACAAGCTCTGCCTTTGTTCTGCCCGACGCTCCTGTTACATCACAGGAAGAGCCCCATGGTCCTGTGACCGAGTTGACTGACTGCACCACAACGCCACAAGGTTGGCAGGCAGGCAGCTCAAAAGCGGGTGCTTCGACACTTTTTACAGCCTGCTCCACTGAAAGTTAAGGACCAAAATAAGCCAAAACACATCTCGGTGTTATCCGGCTCACTTCTACGTCACAAAATAAGAACAGTGGCGCGACAAACATCGCAGATAATCTGTTCGAAAATGCTGGTTGACCTCCCTTGTTTGGATTGTGTAACACGGTTGCCGATAGGACAATGAGAGTAGAAATAAGCAGTTCAAATGATCTATTCAACCAAATAACTGTACCAGTTATTTTGAATCTGCTTTCGCTGTTATAAATGTGTAAAAGTCAGCCATTGTTAATCACATGCTAAAAACAATTGAAGAGCGACCAAAAAAAAAAAAAAGTTCCAAGACGATGACACTGAAACCACTATTGGCCAATCCCACACGTACCTTCCAGGCATGTGGAATAGGAACCATGCAAGCCACGTGGAGGTACTTAGAGAATGACAACAATTTGTTAGATGATTGCAAATTGTTTGACAGCCCCGCAAAATGAACGATGAACTCCGTTCGGGTGGCGACGAAGGCAGCCATCGTAGCGAGTTGTGGCGTCAGGCCATCCAGCAAGCGTTAGGTTTTCAGAGCCTCGTCGCCTACTCCGAACTGTCTCCAAGTCCTTTTTCAAAGGCGGTGCAGCCACGTCTATGCCATGGCGCCCTCTATTGACGAGCCGCCGCTTCTTTTGTGCATACCGATTCGTTTCTATGTAGTGGGTCATAACAATATCGGTGCGTGGGGTATTTTCACGGCGCCGCAAATCTCAAGGCAAACCTTTGCCTGGAGCCCGAAAGCCAACAGTCCTCAGTGTTTCCACTCACTATAGTAACCGCTACTCAGCAGCCCCTCCTACAACTGTTGACCTTGACAATTAAAGATCACTCAGCATAGTGACGCTACTTCTTCCACATGCTCCACAAGCAGTTGATAGCATCTGACTGCGAGGAAAAAAAAAAAAAAAAAGAATATACGGCGCATCCAAACCAAGTTTTGATGCGTGCGCGAGCGGAGATTCCGCGTCCGCGAGCGCGCGCTGCACGCTGGATCGCAGCAGATGAGCGGCTGCGTCTAAAGCTCTTTGTGCCTCTAGGATGGCCCCCCAACTCATTCTTATTCAGACATGATCAGAGGGGAGGCAGGCAACTGAGATTAGCTGCAGATCAAAAGAGCTGCCTCGCGCCAGCGCTTGTGTTTTGTAGATTTAGGCCGCCCCGCCGCGTTGCCGTTGTTTCATGGCGCCGGAGCGTCATACTGATATTTTTTGGCCTCGAAGGAGCTCGAGGGGGGTCGGCGGAAGGGGAGTTTGTGTGCACGAGGTTGGACGGCTGCTGGAAATGTTAGAAATGTTTAATAATAAAAAAGATAGGAGGGTAAAACAATGATACGCTATTACAGCTCAAAAAAAAAACAAAAAAAAAACATGCCTTCACTTATTTCCATGTAGCAAAAGTAACTGCTTCCATATGTGGGAGGGAATAAAAGAGCTCTTCAGTGATAATTTGTTTAAAAAATTGAAATGTGCTTCTCCAGGAAAACTCTTCGAGTAATTACTAATTGAAGGCCCGCGTTCCATCGGAGGCTTTAACAAAATTCTTGTCAACAACAGCAAGTTACAGTGCTAATTTATTTACATCAACCCTAGTCAGAACCTCACCCAGCAGATATGGATTAAATAACATTCCACTTGAGATTTGAGTCAGGTACAATTTAAGAAAAATTGAAAATGTGATTTATGAATCAGACCAGCGATGATTCCTTTTATAAGTCACATGACATCACAAAGAATTGTCAAAGCACAACTGAGGTTCAATGACGAGGTGAGGGGAGTTTCCAAAGACGGAGGCAAACGCGTAAGCAAGCCAACCTCCCTTCAGCGAGAGAAAACAAAATGTTTCCTCAACCCGTTTGCCCATCAAAACGGCGGAATTCCGAGGGCAGGAAAGCTAATAAGGAAAGACTGAACAGTTTGTGTAAACTGCGTCCAAGTTTCCGATTTCTCACTAAGTCTCTACAGTATGTGAGAGGACAGTAAATCTTCCCAGTTACAATGACCGACGAAAAGCTGTTTGCTTTCTGAATTTTGGTATTAGATCAAATCTAATGAGCAAAGAATTTCTTTCAAAACAGTGATTGAATTTTTTTTTAAACATCGTACTTAACCCTTTCAAGAAACCGATAATGATAACCTGTAACCTGATAACATGATAACTTGTCAACTGTAGTGAGCACTCTCCCCGAAAGGGTTAACCCACAATGCCATTCCAGTCAATTTATTTTATTCGGGGTAGTTCAAATTCTGATGATTTCGAATGATCTCCATCAACACGTACAAATGCTTTCCGAAAAAAAAAAAAGATTTTTCTTCAAAGCTCCAAACTTCATCTCAGCATGTCCTTAAACACCAAACCCTGTGATGCATATTATTATTGATGTGTGTATCTTCTGCATGGGGGGGCTACCTTGAGGAAATGAGTCATTTTGAAAGCAAACAGCATGCTGGAGCTCTTTTTTTTTTTTTTTTTCCTCACCAATAGTTCCAGACTGTGAACAGAGATGTTCGAAGCAATTACTCTTAAATGTAGCGGTAACGTAAACTGACTGTGAAGCATTAGAAACAGAGAAATAACACCATATTAAGTTACACTTTAACGCCTCCAACCATTTGTCTTACTTCAGAGGTATAAAAACCAGAGCCGTTAAACGTTTAAGACGCACTTTTCCAGGTGCCTCAGTCACCTTTTCCCGAAGTGTTCAACAGAGACTATTGGCAACAGCTGGGACGTGGCCACGCCTTCGATGGCGGAGCGTCTCTGGGGTCGGTGCGCTGTGCCAATGCAGGGAAAACTCAAAATAAACAGGAGTTGAATGTCTCCTTTTGGTCTCGGTCTATAACAAAGTCATGACTCACTCAATCCAGGATGAACCGAGCAAAAACATCCATTGATATCAAAGAAAACATTTTTTTTTAATGAGAGGCTCGAATATCAAAATAATTACCTAATCGCTTTAGGGAAGCCTTGACCCACCATGTGGGCTTAATTTGATTTGTAGGAGGGGGGGATGGACAACTTACCCGTGCCGTTTCTTTGCTTCACCGGGAAGTTGCACCCTGCAGCACCAGCTGAGGCCCCAAAATATTCAAATAAAAAAAAATTTAAAAGTAAGGACAAAAAAAAAAAAAAGACAATTGGGAAACTACAAATACCCCCAAATGGCCCCAAAATAAATGCCCTGCATGTGGTAAAGCCAGACCAGCTGGCTTCGAATAGTAACCCCCGATTTGGGTTGTGCGGTTACCCCCGATGTCTCTCCGCATCTGAACTAAAATCAGGTGTACTTCTTTCCAGACACCCCCTCATCCCCAACACCCCTACCAGTGTCCCTATTCAATCCACCTGCTCCTGTCAATCACGCCTTGAGTAAATTTAGCCTTCAGGGGAGATCAGTGCCAGCCCCGACCCCCACACACAAACGCCATACCTTTGTCAGCAGTGCCCATATACTGTAGCCCAGGATCACTGACCTAACAAGAATGCGACCATCGCCGGAGTGACAAACAGATGTCCCACCCCCTTTTCACCTTCACGTGTCCCAAACTTATAGACGCCATTCTTTGCATTCAGGCGCAACGTTACAATCTAGTCATTTCTTATATGCCATTTCACTCTTGAGAAAAAAAAAATCCTGCAATTTAGATAATATATGTGGAAATCACATTTTTGCTTTGAGTTTGTCCCCACTCTATTATTCTGATTGCCACAGAAGTTGTGACTGGTGCCTAAAAAAAAAAAAAAAAAAAGAAAACCAAGCAAATTTTGCCAGAGTTGGACAGTTGTACCGACATGGAGGAATAAGTAATTAATATTGCCGTATCCCACAGTCTCGAGCTCTGAGACAAGGCCGATGACGTACAGCGATGACAAGTGCTCCATGCTGAGCCTGAAGTACACTTCAAAGTGGTTTTAATGGAACTGCAGCTCACGAATGAGCCAAAACTCCCCTAGATCCTGCCATGCCATTAGAATTAGATGAACAATGATTTTGAGTGGCTGCTCGTCTCCTCCGCCAGGGGCTTTTGATTGAAATGATGACAAATACTGTACATGTTGCTGAGCAGCATGATCAAAAGCCATCAAGAAAACACACTTGGCTAGTTCCCGCAAGCTTGCACCCTGGACATCCGACCTATGCCTGGTCCTGCCTGAACAGCGTCAAAACAAAGTGCAGTGGGTCAGCTTTTATGTTCAAGAAAGTAAAAACACACAATCTTGTCCAAAAAATGATTTCTTTCAAAAAACATGAAACATACTGTATGTTATACCAGTTCACCACACACAAAGTGAAATTAATTTGTTTCAATTTTTCAAAAAATAAAAAATTTCAAAAATGACCAAGTTCAATATTTGTTGCATCTCTGTGTCGCTATTTTGTCAGCCATTTAACGTAAAACACCTTCAGAGGTTTTCCTTTGAAGGGTCTCAGTCTCATTCACTAGCCTTCAGAATGATGGAGAAGACTGCCGACTTGGCAGTTGTGCAGAAAACCCATCATTGACATCCTCCATCGAGAGAAAAGGTCTCAAAAAGAAATTGCAAAAGAAGCTGGATGCTCACGGAGAGCTGTCTCAAACGACATTCACAGAGTGTTAAAAAGGGAAGGGAATACGTGACTGCAAAAGTGACAGGGATGACTGCAGCCTCAAGACGGTTGTCAAGGAGTGGACGGAGGCTGTTGTCAATGCATCAAGAACCAGCATGTACACACGTCTGCATGACATTGACTGCAGCTGTAGATGTCCATGTGTCACTCCTCATCCAAAACCAATGTCAGAAGCATCTGTGCTGCCCGTAGCAGCAAACAATTTTGCATTCATCCATCCACTTTCTAATCCGTTTATCGTCACGAGAGTTGCGGGTGTGCTGGAGCCTATCCCAGCCATCCTTGGGCAGTGGGAGGGGGGGGACACCCTGAACTGGTACCCAGCCAATCGCAGGGCACACAGAGACAACCATTTGCGCTCACAATCACACCCGGGGACAATTTGAAGTGCACACTAAACTTGCCATGCGTATTTCTGGAATGTGGGAGGAAAATGGAATACCCGGAGAAAATCCACCCAGGCACGGGGAGAAACAACCGTACCAAACAGCTATGTCGTAATTTTTGCTCAGGCGGTAAATTCTGCTGCAGTTTCCCTCCACCGCAATAGGGGGCGACATGTGG
>CAAKHF010009377.1:16819-27653 GCA_901007745.1 Hippocampus kuda
TTCCCCCCCCCCCCCCGACCTCCCCCCGAACAGACTCCTTTGCCAGCGGGAGGGGGCTCGGTTGGAGTGCATTTTAGCTCACTTTCCAGTTTAATGTGGAGGAACTAAGTAGAGAGTCGAACGCCTGACTGGCTTTTTTTTTTTTTTTTTTAACTGTAGCAGTTAAAAACAGAAGATGCAGCACGGCAGTGTCGTTGCCGACTTTGTTGGCGTCGCAGAAGAAGCAAGGCTTGCACGTATTGTTGACGCTGTACACGCTGCCCTCATACCAGCATCATATGCGATCACAATGTAATTCTGCATGATTTGTGTGTGCTCCACTTTTCAAAATCCGAGGGGCGTCATCGTTTAGAAAGAATACACAGCCCTATCTGCACAATGGCACGAGTCAGATATCAGTCAGATATTATTTGACAATAAAGATGACCTTGACTTTGACCTTGATTAGGAATCAGTGCAAATAATATATCATATAATTATCTGAAATTAACTAGGGGGAATAGCCACAAAAATGGGAACAACAGATATTCACCACATTACATTCCACCATCAATACTCCAAATGGGCCGCCGAAAGAACACTTTACAACAAGGGTGTAGCAGTAGCTCGACCTTTAAGGACTCAGGCTTAAAAGTCAGACAACACAAGATCAGGTCCTCCAATGTGAATCATTACATTACAAAAAATAGAAATAAAAAAGGAAAAAAAAAATCTCACATGGCATTTAATTAGATAAACTAACACTATGCAAAATACGGGGCTGTATCAATACTTATAAGGATGTTCATTTTTTGAATGGCTTTGCCGCAGCGATATCTATCAAAGATTTGTCTTTTTATCCAATGGTCAAGTGATATTTCACAAATTTGAATATCAGCGTTGAAAACAGGGTGTTTACTTTTAAAAACGTGAATTTGGTGGTGTCATCTGAGTAGAGTGTACATTATCTCCACTTCTCAAAATCGACAGTATGTCACTGTCAAAATACTTTTGAGCCCTTTAAACGTACTGTATATCAGAGTGGGTTTGGCTTTGTTTTTTTTTCTCCACATCAGTACTATCGAGTAGCGCAACAATGACGACAATCGCGTGCGAACTGAAAACCTTCCGCACGTTTGCCTTCAAATAAGAACGTCAATAAAGTGAAGATTTGTGTGCAAATTTGCCCGCTTTCCTCTTTTTGCCAGCAGCGCAGTCCAAAGGGTGCGCTGACTGCAGCCGCTCGCTCCACACAAGGTCGCTCTGTGTGTGTTCAAAAATTGGAGAATGAGGCGAGGCACAATCCCGCTGAGCGCATACCTTTCTGCCCCACAGGCCCGCCAGTCCAGACACAAACTCTGGAGCTGTATGTTTATCGAGCGTCTCAGGGTAAGACTGCTGATTTAGGACCCCCTCGCTCAGGCAACGTTTTCACGGTGAATCAAACTCAGGGAAAACATTGAGAGTGATTCATGATGAAAATGATGGATCTCAAGTGCTGACCTTAAGTCAACACTCAAAGATCTGATACGGCTGATAAACACCGAGCCAGACCTTCACCTAACCCAGACCAGGGCGGATTAACAAGGGATGACCCAACAGGTCCTGATGAGCTCGGAGGGCTTTAGGAGACAGGACCTGATAAAACACAGCGGCAAAAGACTTGGCCAGCGCAAGAAGAGAGAGCCAGAGAGAACAGGATACGACTAAAGAGCGCTGTAGCTTTGGGTGAGTAGGATACTCACCGACGGAGCGAGCGCGAGAGCCAGTGCACTCCTCAATCCAAAAACAATATTTGGACTGAAACCTTAGCCTCTCCATCTGGCTCTTTTGAAGGGTGGATTATGACTGGTGCCATGGCTAACTCTTGATCCCACACTGTTCCTTCTCTAAGTGCACTCTGACATTTTTTTTTTCCTAAAGGACACTACTGTTTGGCTAGTATGAGGAAAACCTGCTGTGCTTTGATTCAAATTCAATAACTGTTAAATCCAAGCGTCATGTGGCACAGTACTGTGGGGAGCTGTCGTCAAATGAAGTCAATCTGCATTTGGATGACAGCACGCGTGATTCTGGCATAGTGCTCCGGACAATGGTCACTTGACCTCATTTCATTGTTTGTTTGTTTGAAACTGGATGTGAGACACTCTGAATATTCTTAACTCCTGTTTCGATTGAACAGTTTAACACTACCTGTATGAATTGTGCCAAAGCGTGGATGTACAGTAACTCAACCTGGTACGCCTGATGTCCTGTTGTCTTCTTCACAGAGTGAATCAAGCGCCTTTGCTGTTTCCAGCCATGTATCGCCCTCACATTTTGTTTTAATTTCTGTGACATCAACAACACAATTCCAGACAATCCAACAGTATTTTAAACATCCATCCATCCATTTTTTTGATCGGCTTTATCGTCACAAGGGCCGCGAGGCGTGCTGGAGCCTATCCCAGCTGTCTTCGGGCAGTAGGCGGGGGACACCCTGAACCGGTTGCCAGCCAATCGCAAGGCATACAGGGACAAACAACCATCCGCGCTCACACTCACACCTAGGGACAATTTAGAGTGTTCAATTAGCCTGCCATGCATGTTTTTGGAATGTGGGTGGAGTACCCGGAGAAAACCCACGCAGGCACAGGGAGAACATGCAAACTCCACACAGGAAGGCCGGAGCTGGAATTGAACCCGATACCTCAGCTCTGTGAGGTCGACGCGCTAACCCCTCGACCACCGGGCCGCCCCCAATTTTAAACGTGAATCCATTCATCTGCCCGTAGCGCCTCAACATGTTTTTGTGGTTCAATTGAAAAACAAAAACGGCAAAATATCGCGCGTGAAGCAATTTATCCCGTGTGGCGTGTCTGTATATATGTGACGCTCAGCCGCCGAGTGTGGGGGAAGTGTTGCTAACTGTAATTTGATACAAGTAATCTTGCTGTTTCAAAGATAGCAATGAAAAGTTTTTCATTCATTCATTGAAAACACAGATTGGTTATGTAGCCCTTGTATTGATCTTAATTGTCTTGCATATTATTGAACTAAATGCAGAAGTCGGGCAAGGGTTTGGGAAGAGATGCAAAAAAAAAAAGTCATCCGAGAGACAAATGAGGGATTTCCAAAAAGAAATCGATGACATCATTCATCCAAATCATGTAACATTCAGGATCTTGGGTCGTTCTATCTTGTCTGTTCATCTTGTGCGGCTAAAGAAGAACAGGATGCATTTACAGGTGGCCACGGTAACAAAAAGAAACACTTTGCTTTGCACTGAGTGCTCTCTGTCCACGTTCTCTGCTATACAAAAGCTCTCTTCTTCACCTACATAGGTTTCAAATTGGGATGGAAACCTTCGTACCTAAATGCAAATTTATACATCGTATCTCCGTAACCTTTATTCATCCAGGGCAGGAAATTAAGAACATATTCTTATTTCCAACGCCAACCTAGCATTTACCTCAGACATGGACATTTGCTCCACAGATAAACAATAAAATTCATACATCATATACCATGCGGGGCTGTCGTTCGCCCGCCTGATTTCCGTATGGACAGCTTGGATTGAGCTCACAGTCATTGACGGTGAATAGGAAATGGATAAATGGACATTATTGTGGGGTTTTTTTCCTTCTTTTTCTTGTTTTTTGCCATGTGCCTTAAAAATAATGTGCAAGGCTGAAGTTGCCATTTCTGAACATAACGGCGTTAAGCAGCCAGCCAAATTGAATCTTCAGCCTCATATCTATCTGCACATGATGAGGGCCATCGACAGCGTTAACAAAGCTGAATTAAAGGGCAAAAATAGGGCAACGTCTTAATGAGCAACATCATACAAGAACATATCCAAGCAGTTCACAATATCGGCAACACGCTTTGGATGATGGAGTATTCATGCTGCTAATCCACGGTAGGGCACATTCCCGACGATCAATTAAGCCTCAATGTTTGACACTCCTCTTCTTCTTCTTTTGAGCGTCTTCACCTCAGAGTAAAGGTCAGCGGCATAAATTCTGAGGTTGATGACAACGGAAACTAAGTCGGTCATGAACGTGTTGAGTTGCTGGAAGAGCCTCGCTTGTTTTGAGTGCGTGCCAAGCAAGAACTCCCAAATTAAAGGATTTTTTTTAAAAGCAGGGAAGGATTCGGTGTTAAAACACCCGTTTAACTATGACACAGTTTTATCGATCGCAAGGCGCTCCTCTCAACAAAGTGAAACATATCTCATGTACTTGTTTTTGAACAAAAATTGAATAAAATAAATTGCATGATGTAAAGACATTTTCCAGTATCAGTTCTCGGTGTTGGCGAGTACACAAGCGTACTGTTCAGTACTTGTATTTGGATTCACTGTAATTCGTCACCACTTATAACGTTTTGACATTATAAGTGGTAAACTGTACACCTGCAGGGTCATCAAGAGCATTGAAATATTACATTTCCGTCCAAATAAAAAGAAATGTTTTACGAAGAGAACCGTTTCACCCTGGAAAACGATTCCTTGCGGGAGCAATGTTGTGAAACCTGAAGGAATTGGAAATTATTCTTTCCAACTGATCAGTTTTTAAAAACTGAAAGCCGTCTACTTCAGCGGTGCTGGAAAGTGCCCCAGCATGTTTTGTTGCACTTTTTGATCAAATGTGAGTTTAACACTGACCCATACGAGTGGCAGAGAGCAAATCAGTCACAGTCGGCAGTTTGGAGACCAAAATGAAGGGCGTACAGTGTGTTGGTGCCGAGGGCAAACAAAGTCTCAGACCAGAGGTTTAGGGTGTTGCCTTGCCTCTCTGTCAACTACATTTAACATGACAGAACACAACTCTGACTTGGACCACATAGATAGAAACTTTTGACTGTGTCAGGGGAAAAAAAAGTGATATGGGTTTCATTGCAGCATAGATGCTGTACAGTCGCCAAAGTGTTGCGTTGATGTTAAAAAATACAGAAATATGTTTTTTAAAAAAATCATGTGTAGCAGTACTCTAAGAGCCTGAAAAAAATGTATTTTTTTTTTGGGGGGGTATGATGAATACTTGGGATGAAGAGGGAAAAAAATACACGCAGTTTCGAATTAAATACAATTAGAGGAGACATGCCTGCGTTCTGTTATGCCTTCTCCTCGCTGTCACGGCTTCATCTGATTCATGTTTAAGTGCACAGTGTGATATTTCTTAAATTAGTGTCCTCATTAAAGGTGTCTTGTTTCTTCCATTAGATACTGTCTTGGCAGCAGGGCTGTAAAGGAAAAAAAAAAATTCTTTCTGGTCTTCCGCTAATGTGGCTGCTGGGTCTGTGCAAAGATTGGACATATTACATGGCCAGCACTTATCCACGCAGGCTGCAGACAAAGGCACACATGCAGAGCAATTTCTTTCCCCTTCCGATTAGTGCCATTTGCACCGGGTGAGACTTTTTTTTTTGATTGCCGTTTGTTGTTTGGTTTGTTAGCGCTCAGCGTTAATACGATTTAGACGACAGTGTCAACTTGTACACAAAATGTAGTGTGGTCGCAACACGGGCCGAGAAAGACCTTTTAATATCGTGGATTCAGCCGATGGAGCTGTGAAGGGAAGCAGCAGGGGTACATTTTGCATCTTGGTAGACGTCTGTTCTCTTCTGAGGTCATTCTTATTAATAGATGCTAATGTATAAATGAGGAAGACCTCATTCGAACCTCACAGCTTTAAAGTTGTGACAAAATGAAGCGTTTTGATGGAAAATAAATAACTGTAAGAGGTATGTATTTTTCAAACACATTAACTGGAAAGCAGATTTGGAGAAGTCCCAAAAATGTCAAAATAAGGAAGGCAGAAAGGAAAACATGGGTGGTGTCACATGGTGAACATTTGGGAAGCTTTGGGAAATAGATTATAAGAATCTATTTCAATACTTTGTTATTGGAATTTTGACAGAATCATTTTATTTATCAACGTCAAACACATCTAAACGCCTATTTTGTGTGCCGAGGACGTTTTGTTGATGACAATCACATTGCTGAGAAAGTCCTGATACGTGGGTACAATTGATAGATACTTGACCAATTTTGGGGCTAAATCTTCACAAAACATTTTTGTTGTACAACAAGCACGCGAGAAGATAATGTACACGAAGGAACTGTTCCGCATCAGTTCACGGGGAAAGATTGAGAGAGAAAGTGGGACTTGTCAGCCACCTGTCAGCTGCTATAATCGTTTCAAAGTGAGTCCCCGTGCGGCCTCTGCCGCACGCCCTCTGTGTTGAACACATAAGAATAATCATTTAAATGTCTCCCAATCAGCCCTTTTGCCATCTTCAATTACACCTTTCCACCCCAACGTTTGTATAATTTTCTAATCTAGCCGAGGCGTTGAGCTGTCAAATTTGTCGGAGGAAGCGGCAAAGAACGAGCAAAGACTGACAGATGGAGCCGGTCTGTGGAGATGCATGTCCCCGGACCATCCATGCGGCTTGGCATGCACTGCTCAAGGATTATGTTTCGAAACCTGAATTTCTAGATCGTTTCACGGCAACATCTCGTCTTCAAACTAAATGTGAAGCTTAATCTACCACCCGGCGGACACCAATTTGGTTGAATGAGGTCTGAGAACTGTTTGTAACTCATTTTCTTGATCACATCAGGATTTTAAACGATACAAGCCCAGTCTTCTGGATGTGAGTAAATAAAACACGAATACAGATTAGTGACAGCTTCGAACAGCACGAATCCTCTTAATTCTGACACAACACTATTAAATCTAATAGCAAGTAAATTAATCTGAGTAAATTTGCTTACCTGGCAAAATGTGGAGAAAAACAAAAATGTATTGTCCTTGAAAAGAAAAAAAAAAAAAGCTGACCGCAATTTTGGAATCAGCATGCCAATATGAATTTGAATCAGCATAAAAATCAAACTCGGATATTTTTTTTCAAATTGTTCATTTAAAAACTTCAAAAAGTGATCGAAAAATAACAATCATATTACATGATACATTCACTGCTCGTAATACTAGTTAATCATCAGAATTAATTAAATATGGGTTTCATTTTGTATCTGATTAGTAAAATGTGTCTAAAACTAAAGGCTTTCTTTTTTCCAGACAGCTTTTTGTATCAGTTGGTAAATTGTTCTGGGGAGATGGACGTGGACAAAACCTGAGTCATCACCCATTAAGTATCAGTGTCCCACCACTCTTGTCACACTAAAAAGCACCCAAAAGGACAGGAAATGGGTTCATCCACTTTTTCATTTTAAACTTCATTTCTGGAACTGCAATGAATGGGGAACATTCCTGCTTTAATACTTCGCAGACGTATCAAGTGTTAATGTTGCAAATATCTGAATTAAATAAGCATACCGTTATTTCAGTCTAAAATCTTGATTAACCCTTTTCAGGGACAGCGATTACTACAGCGTGCACGAAAGGGTTCAGCAGTAATCGCAATCGGAAGAAAGCAATCTGTATGAAATACTTCACCAGAAGGTTGGTAGTCATAGTAAAGCAACTGTCTTTAAACAAAAAAAAAAAAAAACATTCAGACTTTCAATCTTGAGATGGCAGAATGTTACACGGTTCCAGGAGATCGAGAGAGAAAGTGGCGTTTTAGAGCACTTTGAATTTTAGGTCAGAGATTGGATGATAGAAACGTCTCCACCTTGTCAGCCAAAAACGATACCAACAGAAAAAAAAGTGATTTATTTATCTTTTATACCGGTGCGATGATCATTTTTCTTTTAATCTTTGAGGTGAGCATATCCTTGTAAGCACAGAGGGCACCCACTCATTTTTTTTCTCCACTTCCTCATGACTTTGATCAAACTGCACGGAACATGTTTGGGTGCCGCCTTACAACACAGATGTGACAAATTAATAAGGTAAAGTGTCTGTTCTACGCATCAAAAAACAAAACAGCAACTCTTTGGCAACCATCTGCTCGTGGAAGTCTTAACCGACTTTCCTCGCTGTATTTTCTCTCATTTAAGAAACGAGCTGACAAACATTGCAGTGTGACAGTTATAATTTGGTGATATTAAAATATAATATACTTGATGAAAATATTTAAAAAAAAAAGAAAAAGTAATGAGGACCATAAAACAGAAATGTAATTTACAGGCATAGTTGTCCTGTCTGCTCAATACAAAATTAACAAGTTGACCAAAAAAGAAAATCACCATCAAATATACAAGAAGAACAGATTGAGACAGAAAACGCGAAGAGACTCACCTTACATGAACAAAGAGTAATTTCCCTCTCCATATTTCCCATTAAATTCCCAACAAATTACGTGTTTGTTTTTACCTTTTAAGAGTCATGGATGAGAGATCATTTGGGGACTTTTTTTAAAAACTATTTTTTTAAGTTTACACAAAGTCCACTCATCATCAAAATTTAAAACAGACGACAAAATGTATCATTTTATGTTTAACTCTAACAGTGTTTCCTTCTTTTCACTTGAATGGCAGGGCCTGTGGTGTGGCCGAATGAAAAAAAAAAATACAGTCAGCGTCTCAACGTGATCGAAGGAAGAAGCGAACGGCCTCGGCTGCTGTAGCGATATTACAGTAATAATCCAAAGGGAGGAAACGGCTGAGAAATAAGGAGAGCGCGTCTGCAGCTGCACTCGTACATTTTGGCGAAAGAGCCTTTCCACGCTTCGCTGTGTACTCACGGAATTATATACAGAGAAGTTGTATTGTGAAACCCAGTGTAGCATCTTTCGTATATACCGTATCGGTCCGGCTTGAAAGCTCATGAAATACAAAACGACATTTTTAATTGAATGTCACATCTCCAACACCCTTTGATATTTTAATGGCGGCACAACTCGTGGTTTACGGCCTGCCAACGAACGAAAAGTAGCCGCAGCGCCCCGCGCGCGGCGTGACAGGTCAGTTGGGTTCGGCCGCGCGGCTTCGTGCGCAGTGGGCCGAATGTTAACCTTGTTACAACGTTGCTAAAAGCTCGCCGTGTTCGACAACTCCGCTCGAGGGCACGTCGAGCGATTCACCTTTTCCCAAGTGGACTTCTAACAGATGCTTACCCAAACAGAAATGCAACACCTCGGCATTAGATTCCTCACCATGGCTGCAGGAAGAAGTGAGAACGAAAGAAAGAGTCACCGAGTCGTCGCCAGGAGTCTGACAGCGAATGGGGTGTCAAGCAATGTGTTCGACACACTGTATATGTCAAGATTGATGTGAGATCATGTTTCGCCACTCAACAAAGTCACCGCCGAATGATTTGTTCAAAACGCTCGTTACGCTGGCTGTGAATGAAGTCATCTGTCAATTCCATTTTTAGAATCGCTTTCTTGCAGGGACTGGAAACTCAACGAGGCTTTCCTCTCAAAAACCACGCCAGAAAGTCGACACGAATCACCCCAAATAATCTTTATGCTTAAAGACAGCTGTACTAAATCCTTAATTGAAAGTTGGAATGAAATGGACCATGACTGATCTGCTTTACAAGTTTAAGGGCGCAAACAGAAACGGGACGTAATCCACCCGAGCTGTTCCATGCGTTAAGACAGAGGGAGACACTTTTTATGCTTTTCCAATAATGTAAAATGACAGTGAAACAGCAAAAGCAATGTTTAGCATTGACATGTGGAGGCTGAGCATTGTTCCGAACATGAATTTTACATTGCGGCGCAGTCTTCGTGACTCACAGAGCAAGTCGCTCCCATGCTGTTCAGCACAAAGCCTGTCAAGCAGCGACTGTGTCTTTAATCCATATTTTCTTAAGCTGAACTTGAAATTCGGCTCAGTGGCACGATAATGCCGTATCGCGGGTTCAAGAAAAAGACATTCGAATTTTTCAATGTGGCCAAATTTTGCGAGCACACAAAAGCTGGCAGCTCACAGCGCATGGATGTTCTCCTTTTGTCGGGATCCTCGACTGCTCTTTGTGGGGAGGAAGAACAAACACACCTACAGTAAACAAACGCTTAAGTTGTACAATTTGGATGCGGTTCCTTTTTCTCGTGCTTGTTCGGATTGTGTGATGAGGACCATCCAATGGAAAAGGTTCATCGTAAGCATATTGCGATGCAGTGACAGCATGCCGATGTTAGCGGTTCAGGTGGCTCTGTCCAGGCTGATCAATCTAAAATGAGTCGTCCCCAAGGTTTCAGTCCAGCTATGGGTGCTGGAGCCTATCCCAGCTGTCTTCGGGCAGTAGGCGGGGGACACCCTGAACCGGTTCCCAGCCAATCGCAGGGCACACAGAGACAAACAACCATCCATGCTCACAGTCACACCTAGAGACAATTTTAGAATGTTCAATCAGCCTGCCATGCATGTTTTTGGAATGTGGGAGGAAACCGGAGTACCCGGAGAAAAACCACGCCTGCACGGTGGAGAACATGCAACTTTCACACAGGAAGGCCGGAACTAGAATCAAACCCTGAACCTATGCACTGTGAGGCCGGTGTCCTAACAAGTCGCCCACCGTGCTCGAGAGATGCTGGTTAAATCCCACGTAATTTTCAAGAGAACAAAATTGCTTCATCTGTACGTCCGGAACACCGCCAACTCGCTTGAGTGATATGTACGCACTTAAAAGTCCTCATTTTTGGGATAGGTACTTCAATTCACTCTTACAGCACGACAACATTCCCAAACATTTCACCTCTGGAGCATCATACTTTGGAGAACAGACACTTGAATTCCGCATAAGAAACACACAAACAAAACCAGCACGCTCCAAAAATCGCTGAAAGGGCAGAAGACTGTGCCGAATCACTGACTGGTAGTAATTGTCTGAGCGAAGCATTGCTTTATAGCCAGGAAAGCAAAAGCCTGGACCTTCAATGTGGCTGATAATGCTTTGTGTGGTGTTATTTATTTGCAGGGGGGGGGGGGGGGGGGGGGGTGCTGCAAATGGAC
>CAAKHF010009378.1:4896-23671 GCA_901007745.1 Hippocampus kuda
CTGTTGTCGAGCTTGTTTTCTTCCAAACCACACACACACACACACACACACACACACACACACACACACACACACACACACACACACACACACACACACACGTACATTACCACCAATGTTCTCACAATGAGACAGAACAGAAGTGTTCCCACTCAGTCGATGGAAACACATGCAGAGGCAGGGATGGAAAGATGTAATAGATAGGAGCGTTGGGAGAGGGTGGCGATGCGATGGGGGAAGTAGCACACGTCACAGGAAGTGGGCACGGCCGTCACACGTACACACACCGCAGACAGTGTAGGCACACACTGCTATCATTGGAGGCAGGTGGCAGTGTGTCAGAGAAACAAGCACACATGGGCCTGCTGGTGAGGGTCGGGGATCTGAAAGGAACGTTGAAAGAACATGATAAAAATATTATCTGGAATAACCTTGAGGTGGAGGAAAGGAAAAAAGTCCGACACAGTCTCAGACAGCGAACATATTAGCACATTTTGTTTTTTCTATACCATCATGACATTTAAAATTAAGCAAGCAAGTTGTGAAGTTTGGTTGGTTCATCCATCCCTCCATTTTTTTTTTTTATACAGTGGTACCTCTACTTACGTCTCTTCATACGAAATTTTCAAGTTACGAAACACCTCAACAGGAAAATATTGACTCTTGTTACGGAAGAAATTTCAAGATACAAAAGGTAAAAATACAGTATGTCGTAGCTCCTGAACGCAACATACTTATAGCTGCTCTGCCATTGGCTATTACCTAGCATCTTCCTGGCATCCCATTGGCTAAGCGGGACCTCTACCGTACGTTGTGTATTTGTGTAGATAGATGCATAGATATGTGTCTATGAAGCGTCCTCGTCATTCGCCCCTCGGGCCATAAGGTGTTCCGATAGTTTTACCTAAATGTGAATCACCAAGAAAAAGTGTTCACCAGTCGAGCGAATGCTCCCAATGCTGATGTTTGCCTTGGACATTTTCGAAGGATTGTTAAAAGCCAAGAAAAGCAAATGTCCTTGGATCAGTTCTTTACAAAACACCAGGCAAAAACCACTTCTGAGAGAGAACATGAACTAAAGAGGGCAAAAAAAAAAAAAATCATCGAGGATGCAGTTAAAAGTTAATCATCATTTTTATTCTTTATTCTTTGTTTTTTTCATTATGCGCAACTCACATTTATTGTGCAATAATCTAATTGTCACATGTACAGTATTTGTTACATATCTTGATGCATTTATATGCTTTAGCAAACATTTTTAATCAACATTTTTCTCATGCGTTTTCTGAAAATAGCCTTCAGCAAGGGAAGATAATTGTTGTGATGTGGATGAGAATTTGTGGCCCAAAGAAAGTTGTCAAGACTGCACCAGAATTTCGACAGTGCTGCATGTACACAGTTTTCCCGAAGAAGATCTTCCCATGTTCGCATTTCTATGTGATTTATTTATTTATTTGCATTTGGTTTTTTTTCCTTTGTGCTGTGCAGTGCGGCATTTTCCTTTTTCTATCACAATTAAGGTGGTTTGTCAACAAATTACAGTGGAAACAATAGATCGGTGGTGTCGGGTGGAATCGTCGTACCTCCAAAATCATCACTTTTCAGGAGACCCCAAAAATATCACATTTGTTCAACCAACATTGCATCCTCAAAGAGAACAAGCCACTTAAAGCACTTTAGATTTATCAATAATTCTATCAGTATTGATGAAAAGTCCATCACTGATGGATCCTTGTGTTGCTGATGAATGACGAGGAAATTTAAAAAACCGAAAATGACGGACTAAGCACTGACAGAGGCCAGTTTACGTCCATCAGTGTAACTGTCTTGAACCGGGTCAAGTACCTCTCAGTCTGTCACTGAGGGGCGCCCATTTTGCTGCTGACTGACAGAAACACACCCTCCCTGCCTCGTGTGTTTGTTTGCAGGGCTGAATACATGCAGGGTTGCTTCCATTGAATTATTCTTTAGAAAATTGATGCAACTAAGATAACCGAACTACCGTTGACATGTACGAATTTCTGCTTGTGGTCATTGGTTCCATTAACAATCGACATTATAAGGGGTTTAATGGGCCACTTGCGCTTTATATCATTTTTTCGCCATCTAATGTTTGTCTTGTGGCCTCAATATTGTAACACGTTGCTGGACTCAGTAACTATAAGAATAGTACAAAAATCGAATAAGCAACTCATTAGGTTACTTTGTTACCGCCAAAACGTGATACAACGGGTATTACTGTAACGTGTTACTTTGATAACGCATTACCCTCAACACTTCTGACCACCACGCAGCCACAGTGGGTTCAGATTGAGGCGAGCATCTCAACATTCGTCAATGGATCACTCGAGTGCCTATCCTAAGACAGTGATGGGCGTAGGTTCTTTGCGTAGTCCCTTGGCTGAGTTTAGACACTTTGTCCCTCCACACTGTCGGCTGAGAGGGTTTCAGAGATTCAGAGGTAGGGGGACAGGCTGGTGACTCATACGCCATCTCCAGCTAACCTCCCCTCAATTAGCGGAGGGGGAGGGAGTAAAGGGCGTAGGTGGTTTTGACTCTAAATTTCCTGTTGGTTGTGCCTCCCCAGGCAACCACTTCAACCCGCTGAGTCGAAGGGGGGAAGGATTGTTTGATTGAAAGGACAGAAAGGTTATACTTTTCTTATTTTGGTAACAAGCCCACCTCCTTTGCCAAGCCTTCCTTCTTCCCACAGAGTTATCAGATGGAACAAGAGACTCATTTCATCTGAAGCCACAGCCTTGATTATGAGGAACCGCTGCATTTTGATAAAGTTGATCAGTGGGTGGGGTTTTTCTAGTGCCGTCTAAAGTAGGGGTAAGAGCGGTCAGGAAAGTGTACAAGTGGCAGCATCGTATTCACAAAGGAACATCAGATGAATGAGAGAGAAGATGTAACCACCTGGCTGACAGGTTTAAGAAGAAAAGAGTTCTGACGATTATGCTCTCTTGGGTTAAGAAGGATTTCAAACCAAAATAAATGCAGTGTAATACAGTACGTTAAAAATGAATACACTCCTGTGTTGTTTTTTTTTCATTGTCCATTTTTTTGCAATATTTTCGGAACAGAAATTGCCATTATTTTGTAGTGTGTAGGTGTGTTGGTGTTTGCAAATACCCATGGAACTTGCTCAAGGTCACAATGCTTACATTACTGGAAAATAGTCCAGTGATGAACAAAGCAACTTCTGATTTTGCTGTGACAAAATGTTATTTCTGCTCTTCGAAGGCTTTGGTTCATTTGGCATGGTTACGACATATGCTGGATTTCCATGTGTTGTCATTTCAAAAACTGTCAGTTTTATTTGCGTTCTAGGAATAATATGCAATAATTCCCTAGTCAGCTATCACTTTACCAGAATAATTAAACACATTTTTATAACCCAGCTCAAAACCCACCTATTCAGACTTGCTTATCCACCTTAAATCTTTTTAAATCTTTTTATTTTTATTTATTTACTTTTATTTTAATTTTGTCTGTGGTTTTATTGTTTGTTCTTGGTTGTACAGTGTCCTTGGGTGTTTTGAAAGGCGCTTGCAAATGTAATCTATTATTATTATTATTATTATTATTATTATTATTATTTTCTTTTCAAATTCTCACATCTAAAATTACTTTCTAACCAATAATATGCAGAAATGATTTCTATGTTGTGATTGCTTTGAGTTATTGTGGATAAGGATGTTCTCATCAAATTGGCATGAAAGAGATTAAAACATCTTACAAATATGTGCGGTCAAAGAAATATAACAGTCTAGTTTAGAATGCAATTGGGGTTGAATGACTTGCAAATCAGGCACACTCCGAATGGAGTAAATGTATTCCAGTGCATTAGATCAAGGAATATGTTCTGGGGGAGCATGTCTGATTCAACTACACCGATCTGAAATCTGAGTGCAATGAATATGGTGTTGAATTTGTCTATGTGCTTTGATCTTTTTTTTTTTTTTTTTTTTTTTAATGATGATCAAAGCATAACTTTTCATGGTGGCTCATCCATCCATTTTCAATGCCGCTTAAGCTAAAAAGGGCCGCGGAAAATTGCCGGAGGCTATCTCAGCTGACTTCAAGTGGAAGGCAGACTACACCCTGGACTGGTTGCCAGTCAGTCGCAGGGCACATATAGAGACAAACGACCATTCACGCCCAGATCCTCATCGACACTGAGAGGGAACCGATCCCATGCTGCCCGCATAAGAGTCAGGCGAGTGTACCACTCTACCATCAGCGACAGAGGTGGATCATTTTATGTGGAAATCTTCTCATAATATTCAGGATATTTGTGTAAAAGAAAATATCCAACTGCTAGTACAGCGTGTGAGCTTGATTGATTGTGAAACAGCATAAACATGTCAGCAGCATGAATTATGAGCGATACAGCTGGCAGGGTATAATGTAATACCCTAAACTAACTTCAGGCTGTTCTTTGGAAATCGGGATACAGAGCATCATGTACCCCCGGGATAGACTGTGCAAGAGTGGGCTCAATTTCAATGAAACATTTGCATCTGTATAACTCAATGACACATTCTTCATTTAAGGGAGTGCCTTGTAATGGCAATGACTGTCTTGAAACCACAGAAGAATGAGTCATTGTTAGCACTGACTACTTGTTATATTTGTGTAAACATGACTGACAGGAAATAAGGGCAAAAGACAACAATACGATGCAAAACCGTTCATTTTTCTTCTTCCAGAAGATGCCTTCATAAAATGTTTGAAGACAAACTAATGACATGAAAACTTTGTGACATGTTCAAATAATCAGTCGTGCTGCTTATAATGATTGACGTGAAGCCCTGGCTGTGAAAACTGGGGGACAAAACCGACTAATAACTTGTGTTGCCTGTGACTGATTGACATGTTGCCCATGACTGTATGTAGCGTGACTACATTTACTTGCAAGGCCGCTTGTCTTTCAGCCCACCCTGACATCATCCCAACGCCAGTTTGGCGAGCCTTAACAATTTGTCCATCGTCACCCACCGTTGTCATGAGTGAAACTCGTCAGCTGGAATGGCAGACAGAACCAATGTCAACAAGTTGAAGAAGACGTTATTGCCTTCAATCAAAGAAGTACGTAAAATACAGAATTACTGTTTGTTTTTGTTTTTTGACCGGTTTATATGGGGTTTGAAATGATATTCAAAAGACACTCAATGACTCAGCCTGGGAGAAAGCAAATCTCACTCTTGAGTCAACTATGAGTGATATGACGTGCAACAAACTAGCTCCAATTGAGTGGTCAAGCTGAAATATACACAACAGAGGACATCAGGGACTCAGGGGAACGGCCCACATAGTCATCATTGGGGCAGGAGGGTAGCGGCCTGTTCACTTCCCCTCGCAACAAGCAACAACAGTGCAGAGGAGCTACATTAAAAAGGAAAGTTCATGTGAACAAACACTGATGATACCACAAGAATCTCCTCTTAGTTATGTTGTGGTCCACTGAGAATTCACAGGGAATTTTACACCAACAACCAACCATAATGAAAGAGAGATGAGTAAAGGAAAGGCGGAGATTGTGTCAGTCTTTTCCATTTCTTTTTATTCATTCAGTCCTTCATTCATTTAAAAAAATCGTAAATACAGACATAACTACGTATCCAAGCTGTGATGTTACCGCTTGCTCGTTTTTCAAAGACAACAAAATATTTAGACATGTTCGCTCAGGTCTTTATAAAGTGAACATAAATGTGTCTTTTAAATTTGGGCTTCATTCGTGTAGTCTGACATCGGCATTAGCATGTTAGCTAACAGCACACTGCCATAGTACAAATGAAATCCTGTTTCTTACTGTATAGAACTTTATACAACTGTTTATTACTCAAACTAAAAGAGGACATTTTGCCTTTGTTTTGCACCGTCAATCATTTATTGACAGTACATATATTTTTTCACAGTTTAGTTTGTGTTTCTCCGGACTGTGCCTATTTTCTATCTCTTACGTTAGAACGGTTTGAGTGCAAAGTACATGCCATATCATTCAAGTCTCATTTTGTATTCTCTGAATTGCTTGAAAATGGTTTGTTTTTTTCATGTGCTGCACTAATGTTCCCTCGAGCTACAGGCCAATCATAATTTGATGAGTGTTTTCAAAAAAGCAATTTGACTTCTAAAAAAAGGTCAAATAAATTAAAAAAGTAATTTACTGTCTCCTGCAAGACAAGGAAGTGATGCAGACTGATGGAACATTTTGCAACAATCCTTCCCCTGAGATGAGAGTAACCCTGTTTTTCTCTCACCTTTGTTGATCTGACTTTTACTGCTATAAAGTATGTCAAGACCGGAGTCTTGAACGTGTGTCCCCGAGATAACTTCTGGTCTGATTTACTACTATCTAAATAAAATGGACATGACTTAATGCAAAAGGCTCCGTGGCGTCTGCTCATTGAGGAAGTGATCAATGGCTGCAAATGAGGCCCTCTACCTGAATCCAATCAGTGATGCAGCTGAAGCCTGTTATCATGAGCTCTTTCTAGTTCTGATGAAAGGCGACAAGGCAGGCAGACGTCCTCCAGGGAACAGGAGTCGGGTGGGGTTATAGACGCAGAGGACGGAATTTGCTTGACAAACGGAATTCCGAGAGAAAAACAGAGCGTTGGATCTGGGTTGTGAATATATGACAATATCCATTCACTAGAACATCTGGTGTATTGACCATTTTCGCGGCCATAATGAATTGTCACATTTGATTGGTAGCCTGTATTGATATATTGATTAATGGGTTGCCGATCGTTATAAGTGGGTCGACGGTGATGGTACGGTTTCTAATAATATCCTTGCGTCTACAGGTGTATCCTTGTGGAAGTACAAACATCCACAAAGAAGAGAGTTCTTTTTTCCCGAGCAATAATCACTTGATAAGACTCCTGTATGATAGGATATTTCTTACTTTATTTATTAAGATGACAAATTTTGGTAGACTTTAACCTCCCGTCATGCATTGGCCCCTGAGGCATAGGATAGCGAGCTGGTAAAATGGCAGAACCTGTAGGGTAATTTGTAAAGATAATTTCCCTCTGCGTTGTTGCAATCTAGCCACAAACATGAGAAACAGATGCTGACAAAGGGGCAGCGCTTGAGTCAGAGAAATGAACGCCTCCTCCCCACCTGCGGCCAGCAAATGTGTCTTATCTTCTCATGTTTAATGACATTTACCTTGCCTCTTGACTCATCCTGCCATCTCGTACTTTCTTTACAGCCACCCCGAAAACTTGATAAATGTCACCTCAAATAGCTTTCCGTCTTCACGAACAACCCCCCGCCCCCTCGTCTCCCAAAGTCATCACCACCTGATGTGCGCTCTTCCACATGTAATTAATTGGATCATACCAATCAATAGGAAGCAGTGACGCACTGAAGTAACTGCGCTCACGAAAGCAATTCTCTACCTCATTACAAACGGGTACTGTATCTATTTTCACTCAAACCGGCATTTCATTCGGCCTGGCTGCAGGAGTCGAGCTTCACCCGGTGACTCATCGCCATGTGAGTTTGCAGTCGTATTAGCAGCTGCCATTGGCAGCATGCTAATGATGCTGCTGACGATGGGTGACGACCGACTGAGGTCATGCTGATTGCAGATTTCTGCGGTGATTTCTGTATTTCTAGTGTGATCCTTTTGAATATTAGCCAGTAGGTAATGGGTGACGATGTAGACGCTGAGACGGCATGTAGAAGAATGTCTTTCTGCTTTAATGAGGCATCCATTTCTAACACATATTCGAACACATATTCGATACAAGGGCTGTGTATCGATGGTAAACTGTAAAAGCAAATACAATCCAATACATCCATCCATCCATTTTTTGAACCGCTTTATCCTCACAAGGGTCACAGGGAGTATTGGAGCCTATCCCAGCTGTCTTCGGGCAGGAGGCAGGGGACACCCTGAACTAGTTGCCAGCCAATTGCAGGGCACACATAGACGAACAACCATTTGAGCTCAGAATCACATTTAGGGACAATTTAGCGTGTTCCATTAACCTGCCATGCATGTATTTAGAATGTGGGAGGAAACCGGAGTACCCGGAGAAATCCCATGCAAGCCCGGGGAGAACATGCAAACTCCACACAGGAAGGCCTGGATCGAACCCACGACCTCTACACTGTGAGGTCGACGCGCCAGCCACTAGACCTCCGGGCCGCCCAAAACAATACAATCCAGCTTTATTTATATAGCGCTTTCACAACAGCTGCAGCTGTAACAAAGCGCTTTACAAAACAGTTAACATAAAATAACAAAATAACGCATAATATAAAACGCGGTCAGAAATGTGTAAGCAGGTTTTATAGTTCAACCCATTTGTCTAATTTTATTAGAACCTGAAGTTGTTTAGTTCCACAAATTCCTAAATTTGAGGAGTGAGCGGTAACTGGAGGTTCAGTGTCTTGCTCAAGGACACATTGGCATAGTCACAAAGGTTTGGGATTGAACCTACAACCTTTTGGTTCGGAGACGACAAGTCTACCACCTGAGCACTGCCATCCCAACATCTTGTCATGACATGACATCATTAATGACATCGTTTTGACTCTATCAGGGGCACTGGCATCTTGGGGGGGCTTTCAAACTAGCACATGTCAGACTGTCCTCCCAAACAAAGCAACCGAACTTGGTTTCGGGCCAAATCAAACATTTGGAATTCTCTTGGTTTGATTCCCAACAATCTTCGCTGTGTTGAGAACACGCTCTGATCTTGACGTGATCCAACCAGCCGATTGCTCTGCTCCTGGCCTAATAACGTAACTACAAGTAGTAAACAAGTGACTTACTGAACACGTGTTTTGTTCGATATTTTTAATATGTACATTCTGAACTTGTCACCAGCCAATCACAGTCCTTAAAAAGTCACATTTGGTTCATTGCGGCTGTTATTGAAAATCTTCCCGTTTCCTGGAAGGTAAGTTGACGATAATAATGGCGATGATGTCATGCGTGACGCAGGTCGATCTCCAAGGTTTCAGCTCGGCCTCAGAGATGGGTTTTTTTTCCCTACAATATTGGATTGATTTATGTATGTATGCATGAGTGAACTCAGATTGTCTTGTTAAAAAAAAACATCCTCACTTTTACCCCATGAAAACTTACAGTATGTTGAATTTAGATGATCACTCATCACAAAGAAAAGAGGAAGAATTTTGACGCTGTTGTAGATGCACAAAAAAGGAGGAAGGTAAAGAAGACAAATAAGGTAGATTTCCTGTTTCCTACACAACTGCTGTTTGGCCCTTTACCGGACATTAACCACATTGTAATTACGGACAGAGTGCAACTTGCGTACATGCTATGACGCCACCATAAATTTCAACGTGGCGCTTTGACATTTCCGATGACGATTTTTAACTTAAGCATTGTTTTCATAAACGAATAATCGGTAACACAATCTACTTTCCATTACTGGTTATTGCGATGAAAATGACATGTCTAACTGCTGGCTCATTTTCATTTCATCATAGACAGCAACTCATTTCTAATTTGCATTTAAATGATACTCATACGCACGCAGTGATAATGCTGCCATGGAATTACAGTTTCAAGCGAATCATTTAGTCATTCCGTCGTTTATAGTCTTTAAACATTAGTCCCTGCTAATATATTGTGTCTTATGATTGTCTCCAATTACCTTGAAACAGGCGTAACAAGTTTGTAGACCGTGCGGGTAAACACAACTGCATTCTGCATGAGTCCAACTGATTAAAAAGGTCATGCAAACAACGTGGCTGCGCAATGTTTGGCAAGCTTCAAGAAATGTGTTCCTGCTGGCCAGCGTACACTTCCTGGCCCGCATTGCGGAACAACACAGGACCAGCCGTGTGTTTCCTCAACAGGAAGTGGACTTGCTTTTTCGTCAGGGGGCCCGTGGAATGGCAAAACTTGCAATACTTCACCAACTGCACGGATGATTGCTATGTGATGCTCAGTTTAACAGTGTGAATGTTTTTTTGCTTCTGTCATTGGGAAGAGATTGTAGACTCGTTTTGCCATTTTTTGTTAGCATCGACCAGTCAAGCACGTTGAGGTCAGAAAATTCAGACGTTCACCATCGTTGTCTGAAAAAATAAAAAACAAAACAAAAAAACCCTTTGAAACACTTCAGTGTGCAAAGCTGCATGGCGTCATGTATGATCACACTGTATCTGATCAAATCACGGATTTACAAGAAATGATGTGATGTCACTACTGACAACACGGTTGTGTGGTCACAGTTTGACACGCTGGTAAGTGGGCTGTCAGTTATAGAGCGCTTTTCTACCTCGGGTACTCAAAGCGCTTCACACTGTTACCTCGTTCGCCTACTGATGATGCAGCATCAGGAGCAACTGGGTGATCGGTATCTTGCTCAAGGATACTTTGACATGGTCGTAATAGCCAGGGATTGAACCACCAACCTACCACTCTACCACTGAGCCATGCTGGACCAAACTAAAATAAAAAGGCACTGTTCTGACATTTGTGAAATGTCAAAAGTTAACTGACAGTCAAGTGAGGATCAGTGCTCGGAGCTTTCAACACCAGCTGGGTGTGAGTCTTCATGATCAGGCTCAGGGACAGCGCACTTCAAAAGGAAGGGAAGGAAGGAAGGACTAGTTCACTACTCAACCGAATCAGTGTTTGTGCCTCTCTCTGGGCACACTGAGAATGAATGTACATTGACATTATTGTCTCAACTGTGTTGCTTCCCTATTTGTGTAGTTCCACCTCAAGCCACGTTAGTTCCCTTCTTGTCAAAGAAAAAAAAGAAAAAAAACATGTTTATCAGTTAAGTTTGTGGCGAGACATTGTTTGGATTGCAGAAGTGTCACTTCTCATCTTACACCGCCAACATGCAAAGAAGACGGTTAAATATAAAAGATGGAAATAATTTAATAACAAACAGACAAAGATATGGAAAGCTATGTTGTGGAATCACTTTTCGGGAGGTTTTTAATTGAGTGACATCGTAGTACCAATACCCCACCAAAAGCTGCATGTGAGGGAGTTCATCGAAGAAATGAATTGGACGTTTTTACTTTGTCATTGTCACGTGAATATACCCCAGATCGAGGGAGATTATCAGTGGTCTTGTATGTCTTCCATTTTCTAATAATTGCTCCCACAGTTGATTTATTTACACCAAGCGTTTCACCTATTGCAGATTCAGTCTTCCCAGCCTGGTGCAGGTCTACAATTTTGTCTCTGGTGTTCGACAGCTCTTTGGTCTTGGCCATAGTGGAGTTTGGAGTGTAACTGACTGAGTTTGTAGACCAGTGTCTTTTATACCAATAATGAGTTAAAACAGGCGCCATTAATACAGGTCACGAGTGGAGCCTCGTTAGACCACATTAGAAGAAGTTAGACCTCTTTGACAGCCAGAAATCTTGCTTCTTTGTAGCTGACCAAATACTTTTTTCCACTCTAATTTGCAAATAGATTCTTTAAAAATCAAACAATGTAATTTTCTCCCACATTTTTTTCCCACATTCTGTCTCTCATGGTTGAGCTTTACCCATGTTGACAATTACAGGCCTCTCTAATCTTTTCAAGTCGGAGAACTTGCACAACTGGTGGTTGACTAAATACTTATTTGCCCCACTGTATACAGTACTACTAAGAACACTTGGAAGCTCGTCTGAATAATTTCTTTTTTTTCGAACAGTAATGTAACACGTTCATACTCATATATTCTTGGTAATATTATACTCATAGTCGCAGTAATGCGAGTTATAATGCATATCACCTTTCCAATGGGGAACGTGCAATGCGTGTCATCATTGACGTATCTGACATTTTGGAGGAGACAAAGAGACCGGCATTAGATGTGCTCTGTGGCGGTCTCCCTTCTGAGCTATTGTCATATTCGGCCGGCTGAATCGAAATATGGTGAACCGTGGCTCTGTTAGGTCGTGCGGCAACACCTCCCACATGCTCAAATGGAAAAAGGTGACAGCGGACAAGTAACAGGTCTCCTTGTTGGTGGAAGACAGAAGGAGGCTTCGTTTCGGAAGATCACAAAGTGACAGAATGACGTCGGATGGCTTGGTTGTCAGCTGTGAGATGAAGAAAAAAAATCACCTTTGACAACCTGACATCAATGGCTAGTGTGCTCCATTCATTTGCATGAATAATGTTTTCATGAGTTGTATGCATGCTTTTTTTTTAACATGTTGAAAGGATTAATTGACAAAAGTCAAAATCACATGTTATTATCAAATGAAGAAACAAGAATATGGCAATATTGCAGCAACAGTGTACACAAATTATGGCTTGCAGGTAAGTGTAAACTTCAAAATGTGTAAACGATATTGCAGGAATCGTGCAAATGTTCATGTCAGGTCTATATCGGTCGTTTGTTCGCCAGCTTCACCATCTGGAGATCTTGCACCCACCCGTTGGTAAACTGCAGATGAGAGCATCATCAATTGTAATTTTTAAACTACTCTGAAATGCAGGAGCAAAGCAAAAATATCCCTTGCACACAGGTAGTAGATCACGGTCGCTGCTCCACTCCGTATTCAGTCGGGATCCAAAACATTGATCAGGTGGATTTTTCCAAGGTATTTGTCTCTAGCTTTGTGGTCGAGGTTGTCCTTGCAAAATCCCACCAGTTTCTTGCATTTTAACATGTTATAGACGCTTAAAGAAATGTGACAAGTGCACAGCCGGTAAGCCATAGCCTCCAGAATGGCGGAGTCCGGTGTGATGATGTCATGATGATGCAGTGCCCCGTCCCAATAGGAACGGGCCACCTATTTGAGACCTGTAAAAGTCTCGGCAGAGTCATGTAACCCGCATGACTTTTTTGATGTTATTTATTTGTTTTCAAAATACATTTTTTTAATTGACTCAATGTAACGTGCTGAGTGTAAACATGCCATTAAAGCAAATGGCTGCCTTGTGGCTATATTTCATGCACTTTATTCGTTAATTCAATGTCCCCCCAAAAAAAAAAAAAAATTGATCAGTCTGGTTACTAAAGTGAGGAACTTTAGTACAGTAAAACATCCATCCATTATCCCGAGCTGCTTCTCCTCAAGAGGATCGCGGGTGCACTGCAGCCTATCGCAGCCCTTATCGGGCAGGAAGTGGGGTGCACCCGGAAGTGGTTGCCAGCCAATCGCAGGGCACATGTGGACAAACACACCTCACACCAAGGGAAAATTTAGAGTGCTGCAGTAACCTGCCGGGCATGTTTTTGGAATGAAGGGGGAAGTACTCGGAGAAAACTACCTCATTTTATTGTCAGCTAATTTAACTTTGTGGTTATTAAAAAAAAAAAAATTGTTGGAAAGTACACTAACTTCGAAAACTGGCCTATTAATACAATTATTCTTCGAGAAAGTGAGTGAGTGAAAGACTGTGGTTAGACTGCAAACTCCTTCGGAAATTACTTTCATCTTATTTTAGAAATACAGGGGAAATAACATGGATAGTGAAATGTGTTGTGATCCTCTTTTCTAACCAGACAATGAGCAAGGGTATTTCCTACAGTTCCTGTAATAAATGCCATGGCGCTTCTCATTTCGCAGATGACCTAAAGCACGTAGGTGGTGGTAGTATGCAACTTGAGTTTTACATGGGTGGAAGTGATGACACCACCATGACCAACAAAGGCGTGACAGGAATTGACTCAGCCTCAAACAAGATTTTCGGATTAGTAGTAAACCAACCAAGCAAAGTTCCAGCATTACCATGAACGTAATGAGGCATATGTAGAAAAAAAAGTGTTGACATAAACAATTAAAGGTGCGCTTTATCTTCATTAGCGTGTCTTATGTTTGTGCACAGAAAGACAAACACACCCCTGGTGCGGTGTATGCTCATGCCTTCCATGTGAATCACCTGTTTGTGTCGCTTTGGATATATTTGCCACGTTTGTGTCACGTGCCATTCCCTTGAGAGTGTGATTAAAGTGTTTTGACACAGATCACGTGAGCAAGCGTCACCCTTTCCGCCCGAGGTAAAAAAAAATTAAATAAAATAATAGGCGCCACAATTACCTCCTACCGAAATCGCTTCAGAAAGTTGGCGCAAATTTACTCAACTAATACGGGTATCATTGTAGTCTACCAAGTATTTGTTTATAAAATTATAAAATGGTGATTGCCGACCAGTCCAGGGTGTATCGCACATCTTCCCAAAGTCAGCCGGGACAGGCTGCGGCCCACCTGCAACCCGATTGAGGACAACGCTCCAGAAAATGAATGGACGGGTGCAAGTACAAGTTGGAAAAAAAAAAAAGGCATTTTCTATATTACTTGAATAACCATCTCTTTTGCTCAGAGGAGCAAGTATGAGAATCAATATCAGTTAAGTAGCCTTAGTCATATTGACTATGCTCAAAGAAAAACACCGAAACACCAACCATGATGTGTCACACAGTCACAGGCACATCGATGCTATTCCTGTTGCTGAAGGGAGCAATTTTCGGCCGCGCTGAAAACCTCCCTTGACGTCTGCAGGCACTAGCCTTCTCCCTTAGGCCTTGAGATGACTCAAATCCCTTGGGGATTGGTTCCAACTCAGCCTTGTCCCCCTTAAGCGCAGGAAGGTTATGTCTATCATCTATTATCTTATGCCCTCACGGGTTGGCCGAGTGTGATGTTTGTGACGCCGAGTGTGCAGTCGGAAAGAGAAGGATGTTGTTTTGTCTTCTTACATACTGTATCTTATGGGGGCGTATGTTTATTTTCGCTTTAAGTTGGAGGTGTGAGTTGGGATTAAGGTTGAATCATATTGTATTGTCTCTGCTGAACTGCACAGTGACGCCAATTCTGTGGGTGCTTGCACATGTGCCCAGACATAAAAATATATAAAGTACGTGCGCATGCTGATATGAGCGGAATGTACACGAGTTGGCATTGCACGTTGACTTGCCCATGATTCCACGCATCCACTTTATCACTGTCACGGTGACATATTTTGGCATTCACAATACGTATACACCGCGGTAAAAGCAACGGGTGCCGAGTCCGGCAGCGGTACCTCCAGCATGTGAAAATATTTGTCTGCATGGCCACTTGGGAACTATGCCGATCCCTCATCAAATAAAACTGAAGTACTCTGCGTGCCGATCGTAAAAGGTTTCTGCTCATGTTAGCTAACTAACAGCAGTTTGTCCTTGAGAGGTGTCAACAGGCTTGGGAACATGTCATCAAGCTGTAATACATCATGGATGTATCTGCCATATTTAGAGCCCAGTCGGAGTAACAATGGAGGCTATTTCATCCATCTATCCATCCATCTAATTCTGCTTATCCGCTGTCCAGAACACCTCCCCAGCAGGCGTCCAGGGGGAATTCAAATAAGATCCGCGAGCCACTTCATCTGACTCAATGTGGAGGTGCAGCGGATCAACCACCCCCATCTCGGATGATCCGAACATACTTGAACTCCGACACCTGTGTCAGGATCTCTTCCCCAATCTGGTGTGGGTACTCCACCCTTTTCACATGCAACCCTACTGAGGACTCGTGCGGAAAATGAAGAAAAGGGACTAAGCCATCACTTCTTTTTCCAGATTTCTGATCAAATATATTATTTGACTGCCCATCGATAAAACAATATCGTGTAGATCAGGGGTGCCCAAAACGTTTTGGACCAAGGATTGACTTTTCGATCAACCAACCTCCCGCGATCGACTCGTAACCGCGCACGCACATACACACGCACGCCATGATGAGCAACAGCCTGACACGGAGGCATGCGAGGCACTTTGGCAGCCTGTTAACTATCGTAGCTCATGCGTACCGTTTGAAAATGCTTCCCTCGGCTCTCCCGATTCCTATTCTTTGCCCGTGCCCTCTGTGAATGGTACACGAAACAAACTCTGAATGAGAATAACGATGACGATCAAAGATATAGCGCAACAGCTCTGATCACAAGCTGCAATTGCAGACTGCTGAGCGCTAACAACTTCCGGTGACGCAGGTAAGGCGCCACCATAGGTTAAAGATTTAGCTGCTTTATTTTATTTGATTTTATTTTGATAATACTTTTTGTGAAAATGAGACAGATAGGATGATTAGGGTGCAGTGTACATTAACAAAAAATATATATTATTAACGTGCACAAAGACACACAAATGGTTGTTTGTTTTTTTTTCTCCTGTAAACACCTCGCGATCAACTTGGGACCAGTCCGCGATCTAGCGGTCGATTACGATCAAGGTAATGGGCACCCCTGGTGTAGATAAACAACCAATGTCACAACACCTCAGACAGAGGAAAGAACCTCTTTTCTTTGTCTGCTTTGCCTTCTGTCTGACGCACATAACTAAGTGGGAGGGTGCAAAGTGATCCACCTACATGCTGGTGTCACGTGTATACACACTCATGTGTATGAAAAACCCAGCCTCTCAATTCCAATTTGGAGGGTTCTTTTTGTAATCATTTAATTGGTCCAAGAAAAACCGCCCAGAAAGGTCTGACGTCAGGTCGTGACGTTTTTGTTTTGCGCACATGTGTGTGTGTGTGTGTGTGTATCTATGTGCACTGCACACTGAGGAAGTGATTCTTCAATAGGTTATAAATATTGCATAGATGAAGACAGGTAAGGAAAAAAAATGAAACTACAGTGTTTCTGGTTTGGGGCAAATTGAGTCTATGATAATTTCTGTTAAGGTGGTGATTTATTTTTGAAACGGTTAATGTACTGTAGTGACTAGAAATATTGGATATGATTGGTTTTGCTGAACCATGCAAGGCCTGGGGGCACACTCATATATTACCAAAGAGATAATGCAAGATGGGGGGGCGGGGGGGAGTCAAGAGCAAGCATGGGAGGAAAGAAGCGCACATGTTCCGCAAGCCCTGATATGTATAATGAAGCGATGACTCATGTTTTGTCAAAACATTAACATGGATGTCACACGCACGTGCACAGACGCCCATCCGAAATATCCTCTATTCGATCAGATGATAGAGAAAAAGAAAGATCTTCCGGCCTGTCATCCATTGAGTTTCGCCTCACAGATTGCCGAGTGTGGTTTAACAGCACGGAACCGAAACCGGTTCTTGTTGTCAGGATTCACCCGCAGCCTGACATGCAAGCACTCACCCGATTGGCTGTCAGATGACAGACAAGACTGACTCTTCTGCTGTACATTTGATATGAGAGTGTCTACTTTGCGGAACACAGGAAACAGCCTGAATGCCCAAATTGCACTTAAATAGCTATTAAGAGGTGACAACACAAGGAAAACAATAATGGCACTAATATAGATGGTATGTGACATCCTGTTAATTTGGCCTGGTCTGACCTTTTGTCCCATTGATTTTAAATATCCAGGATATTAAATTCCTCCATACATTACTCCAGTGGGAGCTGTTGTCAACATATATATATATATTTTTATTTATTGATCAACCTGCAATGCAACATACTTGGAGTGCTTTTCCATGTCTATGCTTTCGAATGTGTTCACTCGAGTTGTTTGGGCAGGCACAGGAGTGTACATCACCAATCAGTGTAGTTTTATAATGTCAAGCTTGCATTGACCCAGATATCGGTAAATGACTTTTGCCTAGTCAAAAAGACCATTTGCAATCTCAGTTATGCATACATTCTTACTAAAAACATGCACGGAGGTGAATGGAACAGTCAAAATTGTCTCGAGGTGTGATTGTGAGAGCAGATGTTTGTTTGGCAACCAGTTCAGGGTGTACCCCGCCTACTGGCCGAAGACAGCTGCGATAGGCTTCAGCATGTCCGTGACCCTCGTGATGATAAAGCGGTTCAGATAATGGATTGATGGATGGATGGTTAAAATGACACAGCAGATATCTATAACGACAGATATCCCCAATTCAATATCTGCAACTGAATAGTCGATATTCAGCCTGTCAGGCTGCTGAATAAAAAATGAATAAAACAAATAATAAATTTATTTAAATAATATGACAAAAAAAAAACTGTGAATTTGAATAGTACGGGGACTATTGTATTGTATTGTATAATGTTGCACTTAATTGAACTTATTGACCTTACCCATGTTTGTATTTACATTGCACTTAATTGAACTGTTTTTTTTTTTTTCTTGAACTTTTTCTCTTCTTTCTACCTACAATCTTGCTGCTGAAGGCTGTAAATTTCCCCAGTGTGGGACAAATAAAGGATTATCTTATCTTATCTTATCTTATATCTGGAATGAGAAACTCCATACATCTCGTGAATGGCAAAAGTATTGGAAATGAATCTTGTAGGTGGAATAATGTTTCCGATTTCTGCATTTCACTTTTGACTCGAGCTAAAACCAAATCACAGACATTAATATCTGTCATTTCAACTCGTCACAATTGTGTCACAGATTACGTAAATGCATTTCCCAACTATTCAAAATGTTATTATTGTCACTTAAATCCACTTGCAGACATCTGAGACTTGTCAGGCCGGATCTCTGAATATCAGATTCTGAGAATTCCACCCTCCCCCCACACGCCAACCCCCAACCTCCCCGTTATACGCTGCCGTGACGCATATTGGAATTGTGTCACTTGAGCGCCAAAAAACAGGAATGAATTGTGTCACTCCTCCTATGCTGTGAAAATCCAGCTTTTCCCCCCCTAGTACTTTCCCCCTGTTGTCGCTAAAGTAGCGGGTGCTAATGATTGTGATTCCCCTTCATTTCAGTTGATGGCGCTGGTGAAATTGTAGTCTCAATATATGTATACACACAGACAGACAGACAGACAGACAGACAGACAGACAGACAGACAGACAGACAGACAGACAGACAGAAAGACTTGTACAGTACAATGCTATTAACAATAA